>CM059784.1:10465000-10492500 GCA_030435695.1 Brachymystax lenok tsinlingensis
TTTCATCCACCATGCTCTCCTCTCATCTGTCTCAGGGCCAAGAGGGAAAGGCACATCCAGTATTCTGGAGCGACAGACCACACATCTACAGAGTGGATGTCTCTTTAGGGTACTTCAGAGCTCCAGGTGGAATAACTCACAAGGAGAATGATATGAAAGAGCAGGAATTATAGAATCCCTCTATCCTGAACTGGCTGGTGTCATCTTCAAGTCAGGTCGATTGAGGAAATAAATTCCGATTTGATTCATGAGTTGAAGAATGCAGATGATTTTATATGAGGATTGTTTCACTCCAATTGATTTGTTGAATTTGAAAAAATCTATAAGTTAAATTACAATTCATCGACTGGAAACCCTGTTAGTGACAAGGTAAGAAAAGGTACTTCTCTCAAGGAATTTAATTTCTTTACTATTACAGATATACAGTACTTTAATAAGTGCTATTTTCATGTGGAAATGTTATGGAATGCACCTTTATCCTAAGTCATATAGTTGAACTGCATATCTCTTTTACCCATCTCACCTAGCCCAACCCTCCTGAGCCCCAGCCCCAGCCCCTGCCCCAGCCCCAGCCCCTTCCCCCCCAACGCCTCAGTCCTCCTTGCCTCTGTCTCCAGACATATTCCACTTTCTTTTTTTCTTCCATTGCTTTCCAGGGGCTCAATTATGGGAGGATGGCTCCCTGGTTCCAGAGGTGCCCGGAGAGAAGAGATCACCTGACCCGGGAGAAGAAGCCATCCGACAGGTCCCTTAACAATGATAAATCCCCCCTAGCCTGGCTCCGCATCCCACCTAGCTACAACACACAGGCTAGCTACCGCTTCCACACCATACCACCACAATGATATCTTCAGTACATCATCTAGATCAGGGGGTGCACACACACAGCTCAGGTGCTGAAAAGCTACAGGGCGTGCAGGGTTTTATTCCATCCTAGCACTAACAATTGCATTCAAATACAATTGTCCCCTAACCCTGGCAGTTAATTCCAATGTAATGGCCAAACAGGTGGAAAACCCATCTAATCCCCTTGATCATATGATACCCGAACCAATTTTGTTGTTGTTACCGTTGATACATTTTGGCCGATAAGACGGCAAACTCTTCACCTCGGTTTGCTTTTTAGCTCAGTCTCCATTTGTTTGTCTGCTCTGTATCAAAACAGGTCTCCCGTGTGGCCGTATCTTAGGAAAATAGGCCCTCCACATGTAAGGAACGCATCACCATCCAGGTGTCTGTTTAAGAGGATTCATAGGCCGTTAAACTTGCCGTGACCTGGGAATGGGCCTGGGTCTTCTACCGCAAAGGTCCTGGAACGGAGTGCCTCCCATGCTGATCAATGAGGGGAGGCTAGAGCTTTGACACGTTCCACATATCCTCCAAAGATCTGGACAGGGAAGTGTCCGCTTGCAGCCAAGGCAGACTGGAAATGAAATTAGATGCGAACCTGATCCAGCCCCAGCCTCCGAGGTCATCAGTGACCAGTTGGCCATGCTTTAGCCCCGGTCTGGTCTGTCTGTCCATCACTGAAGCTAGGGTTCCAGCTCTGAGACCGGCTCGTTGGAGAAGTGTGGTTGCCAACCTCCTAATCGTATCACTCAACAGGGGTTTCTCGGCTACAAAGGAAAACACCAAAACCAAAGGAGCCCAGAGGAACGATGGCCAGAGTTTTCCTATCTTAGTGTTTCCCCCCTATCATTATTTACATGGAATACCTCTTATTCCCACCATTATAGACTTGCTCCTTTGCTTCCTGTTCAAAATAAATAATTACATTTGACTTTCATTGGTTCCAATAGCAGGGTTTGGTGTCTATAGCCTCTGGATGTAGCTTAGAGGAGCGTTGCTCCCTGCCTAAGAGACAAACATTCTACTATCGCTCCTGACCAACCTTTCTGTCCTACAAGAAAAGGAAAGGAGAGAGGATAACAAAGGGATGAAATGTCAGCATTACTGTTCCCGAGTGATATTGTGAGTCTGTTCTGACAAGTCACATTGGGTGAGAGCAATGAGGTACTTCACGAATGGCAAGCTTTAAGGTGTTACTCTTGTTGCTATTTCATTCCGTCTAAAATGTCGGGAAAGCTCGCAGCTGGATGGAAGACGGAGGAAAATCTATTTGCATATTGAGTTTTCTTTTGAATAAATAAATATATAACGGCTGATGGGGACATTCTCCCTCCACCCCAAATCAGGGCATCAAAGGGGCCAGACAATATATGCTCACTATTAGTATCAATTTACAAATAAACTACTTTTTTGGTGACTGGATCTCAGATGTCAGATTTTGATAAATGGTTTCAATTTGGCAGCTGCTTTAGACTGTCAGGCCCCATCTGATCATATCCCCCTTTACAACAGTTCCCTGCCCAAATGAATCTCACTCATTTAGTGGAGCACCTTTTAGGGGGAAAATAATCTTTTCATACTAACCAGGCGGCAAACCGCCCAGGGCACCTGACGGCTGCCCTACCTGAGTCTGTGTCTAAGTGTGTGTGTCGGTGTGTGTACGCAAGTATTTATCAAGTGTGTCTGAAAGGCAGTGTTGGGCCTTGAATACACTCATGTTTATGTATGAGTGACTTTGCATATGCATGTCTGTTGCTACAACAAACCTAAAAACAACCAGACCAGGAACACTGTCTCAAACAGTAAAAATACAACATCCCATAAACACCTGTTTCCAAATGTACGAGCTATCAGAACAACGTGCCCCTTGGCATCAGAGTCTGTTCTCAGGGCAAAGGGTTCATAATTAATCCAAATCTAATAAAAACGGTTTATAAACTCAGATATTTGGCTGTCCGAAGTCTGGGTGGTCTTTGGAGTAACAACAGGGGATGATGTACTCCTTGGTGTCCTATGAGGTGTGCCACTGACCTTAGGTAACCTCTCGGGATCTCCTGGGTGTCTGGGGATGACCTTCTGTAGCCTCTGGAAGCCGTAGTCGATGGTGGGCTCATTCAAGGCTGGAGAGAGAGAGAATTATCAAGGTTGGAACATTACTGAGTGAAGCAGCTCAAACATGGCATTGCTCTTCATAAGCTTCCAATGTCACATATGCATTTTTTCTTAATTCCACGCCTGTATGCCTGTGTAGGCCTTATGAAGGTGTTATGTCACATTCTAGAGTAATATCTCCCCTGACTAGCTGTCCTGCCTTGATACACGTGCTCTACAATAGCCTTGAGAGTGTCAGCCCGGCGTCAGGCGATCTCTTCCTCCACCGTCACGTCTCTCTCTTTCTTCCATGCTATTTATTAAGCTTGAGACCTTCCACTCAACCTGTCCCAGTCACTATCCCTTTCACAGGGCATTCCTAAGTAATTCAATTGCACCTCCCTCACTCCAAGCCTCTCAGGTACCCCCTTTTTATTTCATTCCCCCCACCCCCCACACTCCACATTTGCAAACAACGCAATCTCCATTCCTCTCCATTTCGATACGAAGGAGAAAAGAGAAACAGCCGGAAATGAGTTAGAGAGATATTTCTCCATAATCAAGCCCATTAATCATAAAAGGCTGTCAAATTTGACTTTGGGGACAATTTGTCAGCCTTCTTGCCCTCTCCGCTTTTGTCACCGGTGCCTCTTGTATTCCGTAAGGATGATTGACACACCAAATGCCGGTGAGTAGAATAGCTAGTTTGCGCTAATATGCATAACCGCCGCTTTCATGAATAAGAATAAGGTGGTGGCGGCAGCGTAGGGTCTTTTCAAAGGCCCGCTGCCGTTTGTCGCGAGCGGCAAATAGATGTTATTACCATTATAACAATATTTGTTTTCTTTCCCCGGGAACGGGCACCCGCGAGCTGCTAAATCAAATTTGTCTGAGGCTCGTTTCACACCAAGGGAAGGAGAAAAGGGCTTTCAGGCTGCGGCTGGGTCAGGATGTTATCTGAAGGGTGACGGAGCCTAGACGTGCCCTCTCCACACGGGCTGCCATTTTGAATATCTGCCCCTGTCCCCTGAGAGGGACCTAGAGAGAAACGTTAGCAAGGCCCAAACAGATTACACTCTCATGGACAATTTCTCCCTTGTCGGGATGAAGGGAATAGTCTACTTTGAAACCAAACACGTCTTTGGATAATGAGGTATTCCTTAGGCCTTGTCAGAGAGCTAGGGCTGAGCATTGTAAAAGGGAATTTCAACACAATCAAAAACAGCCAATATACCAAGAGAGTGGGACGCTATCTGAGAGAACCAGTGGAAGAGAGACAGAGCAATAGAAAAGGGAATGAGCAGCCCAGACAGACAGACAGAGAGAGAGAGAGAGAGAGAGAGAGAGAGAGAGAGAGAGAGAGAGAGAGAGAGAGAGAGAGAGAGAGAGAGAGAGAGAGAGAGAGAGAGACAGACAGACAGACAGAGACAGAGAGACAGAGAGACAGACAGAGAGCAAAAAGAAAGAGAGAGACAGAGACAGAGACAGAGACAGACAGACAGACAGAGAGCAAAAAGAAAGAGAGAGAGAGAGAGAGAGAGAGAGAGAGAGACAGAGAGAGAGACAGAGACAGAGACAGACAGAGAGCAAAAAGAAAGAGAGAGAGAGACAGAGACAGAGACAGAGAGAGAGAGAAAGAAAGAGAGAGAGAGAGAGAGACAGAGACAGAGACAGAGACAGAGACAGACAGAGAGCAAAAAGAAAGAGAGAGAGAGACAGAGACAGACAGAGAGAAAGAAAGAGAGAGAGAGAGACAGAGACAGAGACAGAGACAGAGACAGACAGACAGACAGACAGACAGACAGAGAGCAAAAAGAAAGAGAGAGACAGAGACAGAGACAGAGACAGAGACAGAGAGCAAAAAGAAAGAGAGAGAGAGAGAGACAGAGACAGAGAGAGAGAGAGACAGAGAGAGAGAGAGAGAGAGAGAGAGAGAGAGAGAGAGAGAGAGAGAGAGAGAGAGAGAGAGAGAGAGAGAGAGAGAGAGAGAGAGAGAGAGAATGTCATCTCATAAAGCTTGCCTCCTAATGAACCTCTTGACTGGGAGACAAGAGGGTAGTGAAGCAGACATCTCTTCCTCTACTGCCAGGCCCCCCAGAAATTAAGTCCATTACTTCCCCTTATTAAAATCCAACTGCACTTTGACCCCAGCACCCCATTGGCTGCCTGCAGGCCCCTGTTCCCGCGGCCAATCGATACTGCAGCCTCCTTCGCAAAGAGCCCGAGTAATTGGAGAGCGCCGGCGCACTACGCGAACCCTGACCCCCTACGTAATACGCACCCCATATGAAGATAGATTGCCTGATTTAGTGTAAACATATGCTGCAATTCCAGCCATCAGTGCCACTTTCTCCATCGTAATTTGTATAGATTTTTTCTTCGGGGGCCCAGTCGTCTTTGTGGTGTCTGGCGTTTGGATTTTTTCAAAGGGGAAAGATAATGCAGTTGGCTGGGAAGAGGAGTGCAGGAGTAGGAGTGAGGGAGAGAAAGGGGGAGAAAGAGAGGTGTGGGCAGGAGGGTATTCTTTTTTATTTATTTAATCATCCATTTATTGCTCTCTATTTCTCGCTCTATGAAAGTGATCAAACGGTCGACTGGGGTCTCACTAAACAGAGCGTTGTTATTAGGTGACCACTCGACTGGGACAAAAGGGAGGGAGAGGGTGAATGGGGTTTCCACTAACACACTCAACCAAGCCTGAGAGGAGCTCTAGTGAAATATGATCCCAAAGCACAAAAGTGTATTAGATAGGGAAACATGGTGCTGGTGACAGCAGAGCACAAAACAAGCAGGACAGACATTTCCGGGGTTAAGGAAAACAATGAGGTCCACATTTGAGTCATTTAAAGTCAGCTAGACCATGTAGCATTAATTGGTATAACAGATGATAATGTTAATTTAATCATCACCTTAAGAGTCATGTCTTCTACCTTAATACTCTGATATCATTCTGACTTCATTAAATGCAAAACTCCACTTTTGTAGGTTGAGAGTATTGTTGCAAGTGGCAAAGTCTTTATTTTGTGAACAGAAATGGCCCATTTGATCGTACATGTGTAACATGTCACCTTTCAACCCATGTGAAAAACCACCACATGTCAAGCCAGATGTCCTAACCTATTTCTAGAGGTTTAGGAGGAGGCTACCTAAAGCTCCCTCAAAATCAATTCCCATGTTGCTCTCTGTCTTATTTCAAACAGTGCTGCCTTCCAAAGGACCCAAACGACTTCAGTTAGCAGGAGCAAGAGGTTAAGTCAGAGTTAGAACAGTGTACCTGACAAGGTCAACGTGATCAGAGGGGACACTTACTTACACCCCTGAACCTAACAAATATGGAAACCATGATAGAGTTTAGGTGGGCTAGGCACCAATACTCTTAAATAGCTTCCTTTCCTTTGTTGCTACTGAGGGATTGGATAGGTGTTCAACTACAGAATTTAAACAAATCAAGTCCTTTCAGATTGGTGGTCCAGAATGGGAGAGAGGTAAAAGGAAGCTAGTTAATATTATTGGAACGTAGCAAATCTCCCTACTCTTTTACAATCAGTCTCACGGGGGGTAGAGACTAAGGCTCCAAAGCTTTATAGGGTTTGCATGCTCCAGTGGTGCCTTAGCAAAATATGTATCCATTTATTGAGCATATGTTTACGTCCTCATTCTCCAACGTGTTCACATCTATTTACGTTGAGCTATTTTCTATTTACTTTCCCTCACCGCCGCTGCCCTTCCAACCGCTTAGGTGGCTTCTGCTTTTCTACTTGGCTGCTGGCTGATTCTGTACATATTTACCAGATATAGCTAATGGATGGAATATGCACTTTAGGGAATCTTTCTTCAGCGCCTTGACGCCTTTCACTCCAGTGATATCCTTGTTGAAGGCACAGTCATGTCCCCGATGAGGACCATCCCCAAACCCATAAATCTCCACTATCCTGCTCCACCACTCAACACATAGGCTCTCCGTGGCTTTCCCTATATTGCACGTATCATTTCAAATGGAGTCCATATTTCATATGAGATACACTATCAAGGCCCCAGCCCATCCCCACCGCGCGGCAGACAGAACAGGGGATTTGAAGCGGCTTGAGCAACATGGGCTCCAATTTTCCATTCCTATTGTCTCTATTCATGTTATGATTGATGCAGGTCATCGCTGCGTTTGCCCCCATCGCCTACAGATGTGTGTATCAGATCATTTCCTCCCTTTCTTCTGGGGGAAGAAATTGTCGGACGCACAACAGTGTGAGACTGATCTGTCAAGTGCGGCTATGTGTCGTCGGCTGGGGGTTGTGGAGCACCGGCCGGTCGACAAGCATCTAAAGCCGCCTGTTACTGTTACACACGTGCACTACGCTATTGATTTGACTCCTTTCATCCCTCTCTCTCGCTCTTTCATTTGTCCCTCGTTCAAAGTAAGATGACATAGCAACACACTGGGATGCATACAAACGTGCAGTGCAAAACAGCACAGTTGCTTTCCACAAACATGACTCCATCAGCATTATATTCTGCACTGTATATATAACATACTGTAAACTCAATACATAGACCTACGGGTAACCATACACACCCCACATACCCCCCACCAACACACACACATCCCATCACAGTGAGAGCATAGAAAAGAGAAATTCAAAGCAAGAGGCTTGATCAATCATCTGGACCCCCTTGCGATCGATGCTCATAGAAATTTCATGAACTTTAAACTGTGATTGACAGACAGACTGGCCCCAGACAGACATGGCCTCTTTAAAGTGGAGAGCCACCAGGGAAGATGAAAGGGCTTCTTCCCTCACCAAACACACACTTCTAATTAAGACTAAAACACTTTGGTAATATGGGAACAATTAGCCTGACTGATGTAGTCTGTATGACTCCTATGACCTCCAGTGGCCCCTGTCTGACACCACACTAGACCACATTGCTTTGAAGAGAGAGAAAAACGATAGACCACACCTGACTTTCAGAGGAAAGAGGGAATATTTTAATGAATACAGTACATTCGGAAAGTATTCAGACCCCTTGACTTTTTCCACATTTTGTGGATTAAATTGTTTTTTCTTATCAATCTATACACAATATCACATAACGACAGAGCATAAACAGGTTTTAAAAATGTTTGCTCATTTATTACAAATAAAAAAAATGAAATTTACATAACTATTTAGACCCTTTACTCAGTATTTTGTTGAAGCACCTTTGGTTTCATCAGACCAGAGAATCTTGTTTCTTATGGTCTGAGAGTCCTTTAGGTGCGGGCTGTCATGTGCCTTTTGCTTAGGAGTGGCCACTCTACCATAAAGGCCTGATTGGTGGAGTGCGGCAGAGATGGTTGTCCTTCTGGAAGGTTCCCCCATCTCCACAGAGACACTCTGGAGCTCTGTCAGAGTGAACATTGAGTTCTTGGTCACCTCCCTGATCAAGGCCCTTCTACCCCGATTGCTCAGTTTGGCCGGGCATTCAGGTCTAGGAAGAGTCTTGGTGGTTCCAAACTTCTTCCATTTAAGAATGATGGAGGCCACTGTGTTCTTGGGGACCTTCAATGCTGCAGACATTTTTTGTTACCCTTCCCCAGATCTGTGCCTCGACACAATCCTGTCTCGCAGCTCTACAGACAATTCTTGGCTTGATCATGGATTGATTTTCGCTCAAACATGCACTGTCAACTGTGGGACCTTATATAGACAGGTGTGTGCCTTTCCAAATCATGTCCAATCAATTGAATTTACCACAGGTGGACTCCAATCAAGTTGTAGAAACATCTCATGGATAATCAATGGAAACAGGATGCACCTGAGCTCAATTTCGAGTCTCATAACAAAGGGTCTGAATACTTATGTAAATAAGGTATTTAATAAATGGGGAAACATTTCTAAAAACCTGTTTTTGCTATGTCATTATGGTGTATTGTGTGTAGATTGATGAGGAACATTTTTTGTATCAATTTTAGAATAAAACAAAATGTCGAAAAAGGGAAGGGTTCTGAATACTGACATTTATTTTCAATGAAGTAGGCGTATCAGTTCACCACATTTTGTCTCCCTATGTCTCTTTAAATCCTACACAGATGTCAATGGAACATAACTCATGTCTGGATTCAGCCCCAAGTCAATGAGTACTTATCACATCCATTTAATGCTACAAGTGATGAAACTACACTTACTCTAGATTCTCTGAAGTTACCGGTAGAATATTCCTCTTATATTAGACAGAACAGTGTTCTCCACTGATGGAATTGCCCTCTCTTCCACAGAGACATGCCACATTTAATTTTTCAAAGACAGAGATCTACTTGTCTTTAAGGAGGGGGACTAGCAGAACTAATGTCAGATAATAAGCGTTTCTGTGGGGGCATTGTAGGCTGTGACTCAAAAATAATAACTTTGCAGGTGTGTGTGAGGGGGCACACACTTTCTCAGCCTTGTCACTCCGGTCCAATCAAGGCACCAAGGAGGTAATTATTCACTAGCTGATTAACATATCTCACCGCTGAAGCGGATGCACACTCTAATCACAGGGGTTGCGTCATTCTCGGATCTCACAGGACACGAGAGAGGCAACAGAAGGGAGTGGCTGTGTTGCTGTCACCTCCACTTCTCTCCATGCTCTAGAGGACAACCGTCCATGTGATGTTCTTCTGCGTCTACGTGAAGAAACTATGTATGTACGCTCAATCATGGGGAAATCTAGTGTGCAACAAAGACGGAAATCTGGAAAACAATTAACACATGGTTGTGTAAAAGTGTTCATTTTTCTTCCTATACTGCGCGCAAGTTGATACCACGCATGCTTACGCATAGTTACCTCCATGTGTTAGAGTGAGAGTATTTAAACAGTAAAAGTGTAGCAGTCAATTAGTCAGCGTACAGTACTACAAAAAGGGATCGCAGACAGGGAAGGGAAGGACCAACACACCACGTCGAGTAGGTCAAATATTTTACAGAAGTTCAAATTCGACACTACGGAGAAGCCAAGGTATAACTCTCACTCCTTTGTTACATGTTTACAAGACCTTCAGCATACTGTATGGAACATTTCCCTAATATGTTCCATGTGGCCAGCCCCTGTGTGTGTGTGTGAGTGTGAGAGAAAGAGAGAGAGAGAGAGAGAGAGAGAGAGAGAGAGAGAGAGAGAGAGAGAGAGAGAGAGAGAGAAGGAAGCAAGGTACAGTACAGAGTGGACCATTGTTTTTCTCCTCACTGTGATAGGAACACTGGCCCTGCCCAACTCCAAGGCAATATGCCCTGAGAGAAAACAGCAACTGCCCATGCTGAAAACCTCTTAAGGGTTTAGCCTGGGAGGTAGTGGCCGCCAGGGCGCCAGGTCTCCTTTCACACCACACAACAACCAGGTCCCAACAGCAGCTCCTGCTAGCCGTCTCTGCCATTCGCTGCCTTCTATTTTCCGAATAACCTCACCCGAACCAGCACTGGATTGCCACACGTCAGATTAACCCAAATAAAAGGCTATGTAGCTTGGACTGGCTTCTCACACCCCTTCACTCTAACACCCAACCCCTGGGTCACACGTCCTCTCCCTCTAGACAGATGTGTTTTGTTGTTTGGGGGGATTTGGACAAGCTGAGGCTTGCCACGAGAACCCCCTGAGGCTGCTGCCCCCCAGGCTAGTGAAATAGTAGTCACAGACTCAAACCATGCATCACTCCATGAAATGGATCAGGCACAGCGCGTGTGTTGTGCCCTACACTGCCATCCATGAATGACGGTATTCACTTCCTATGAATATTATCCTCTGTTATGGCAGAGGAATTAGTAACACTATTAAAAATAGTACAATTTCCACGAGTAGTGGTAGTAGTACTAGATAGTAGTAGTAGTACTAGAAAGTAGTAGTAGTAGTAGTTATGGTAGTGGTAGTAGTACTAGATAGTAGTAGTAGTACTAGAAAGTAGTAGTAGTAGTAGTTATGGTAGTGGTAGTAGTACTAGACAGTAGTAGTAGTAGTACTAGAAAGTAGTAGTAGTAGTAGTTATGGTAGTGGTAGTGGTACTAGATAGTAGTAGTAGTACTAGAAAGTAGTAGTAGTAGTAGTTATGGTAGTGGTAGTAGTAGTAATGGTGGTCCAGTAACAACAATGGTAGTAATAGTAGCAGTATCATCATTCCAGTATTTAGTGGGGTGGTGTTAAGGCTGGGTGGTGTTGCTGGATCCATGCTGCCAGCCTCAGTGCTTGTAATGCATAGATCAATGTGGCCTATGGGGAAGGGGAATCGATGGGTGCTGAGTTATTGCAGTACTTGGCCACTGATTTTTAGAGAGCTGTGTTTTCCCAGGAAAGTCAATACCTCCAGGCTCCCCTCATTAATTTCACCCTCCCCTCCTCGAGCTTCACCTGGGGATATACAACCCCTGAGAGAGAGACTGGAAGTCCGGGGGAGGGAGGGAGGAGAGGAGCGAGGGGGCAGAGAGGGAGAGGGAGGCTAGGGAAAGAAAGGGTAAAGGAGAAGATGGAGAGAGACGGGGAGAAGGCTGAGAGGAAAGAGAAGGAGGAGAGGGGGGAAGATGGAGAGAGACGGGGAGAAGGCTGAGGGGAAAGAGAAGGAGGAGAGGGGGAAGATGGAGAGAGACGGGGAGAAGGCTGAGGGGAAAGAGAAGGAGGAGAGGGGGAGATGGAGATGTGCAGTTGGCAATAAGATGCATGAATAAAAAGGAGAAAGAAGTGTGTGGGAGAGAAACCATCACATGTGTATTTGGATATCATGTGTGTGAGATATGGATTTCAAGTACTGCACAAGAGAAGGCTAAAATTAATGATTCTGACTGGAGGGCAAACAATCCAAGAAGCCAGTGGTCTGTCTGTCTGTTTGGTTATGGGAGAAACCAGCACCTATAATATCTGTCTAGACACCAGACCCAACTCTTTAGTTCCAGTATCAAGGAGACCAATCTCTCACCGTCTCATAAGTCAATGTGGACCCAGACATATTAAGGCAGTGACAGAGTCAACATAGTCCTGTATGTCTCTGTATTGTAGATAAGCTGCAGTCACATAGAAAGTGTCAGGTAACAGTGGAGTGCCCCCTAGGAGCTCAATTCGCTCAGGTTCATTGTACTGCCATTCTAGCCCATGGCAACAGTTTTAATGCTTAGGATCAAAGCCTGGAGACACCGTTCTCTGCTACAGAGGGAAGAAAGAGAAAGAGGAGAACTTTTCAAGGTCTCTTTTTGTCCCTAGGCTGAGTTTAAAGGAATAAAACATTTAGACCTATATGTACTTCTGTCAAAACACAATGTGTGGAACGCTCCCTCTTTCTTTGGCATGATATCAAACAAAATAATGTGTTACATTAGTTAAAACCTTTGGTATGTCATCTCTACAACTCAACTGACTTGCTACGCTATTTAACTATGTTTGATAGGAGAGGGCTATGTTTTTGGGTGGGGACGCACTGAAAGACGAGCTCACTTGGGCATCTGGAAGTTCCCCGGAGGAAATGACATCATTGAGCCTGGATGCATTCTCTTTCCCGTTCAATTATACACAAGCTTGCCTATTTAGTATTTAAAAGCTTGCCTCATTTTGCATTCATGAAGAAGACACTCCTGGCACAATAAACACACTTCAGAAATGCACACAGACAATCTTGAAATATGTATGTGTAAATCAGATGAAATGTTGATGCGTGCACAATATGGGTCTCAATCTGGAGAGAAGAACTAGAGACTAATGAGCAAATTTTTTCTTTTACAATATTATGATGCAGGCACCTGTCTGTGTTAGGAATGGAGTTACCACTAGGGAGATACAGCTTTGTTGATTTGCTATCAATCAAGTCAAATAGTTTTGGTTTTCATTCAAATCGTAAATGCTCACCACATTTGAGTACGTTCGGTGACCACATAAAAATATTACAACTCCTTCCGGGGATCCACAACACGTTTTTGCTCAACAGAACCCGTCCCACGGCCTAATAGGCGTACAGGGCGAGATAACAGGAGGACTCTTTTCACCACACACGTCCATAAAAGCTATACACTGAGCAGTTGTCAGTCATATCGTCAAACGGAATCAGATATTAGCATTGCAAAAGGAAACGTAAGCTGGGTTGGACGGCCCATTGTGAAGTTGTCTATTTGCTTGGCTCACACGTGCATGGTACCTAAGCGGTGCTTTGAACAGAGGGGAGAAGGCTGCAGCGATAAACCTGTGCTTAACAGAAAGCCTTAACACAGTCCCCTCTTTCATCGGCAACACAGTGACATTTACTTATCACACTAAACAGCCATCCATCTGACCTTTCTGCTACTTTGAATGGCATCTGGATATTCCGATGGAATAATCGGGGAATAGTAAAGCACTGATTTAAGGGAGCGATACACCATTCTGGCGGCAGTCACGGCCCCGGCATAAAAGTGTGGACATCAGACAAGGGCTTGAAGGATAACCTGGGGAAAAGCTCCAGCGAAAAGAAGGGGAGGACTCAATGCCCTTGCACAAGGGAAAATGTTTACCACCTCGAAAGGACAGAGGAGGACGGGGAATGGAGCCACCACTATATGTATGGTAATATATAGTATGGAGAACAATAAACCCTACAGGAAGATGTGGTGACAGTCCCTATGCCCATTTCTAACTAAACATAATGGTTAACCTATGTACTAATGTCAATAAAAGCAGACCTTCAGATGAAGTGCTTTAAAGGGGAGGAGAGGAGGAAGCAGAGAGATATAGAGAGAGGGTAAAACAGATCAAAGGAAGGAACAGTGATCTCACCGGTGTAGACAAAGCGTCCTGGCGCCCCTTTGCAGAACTGCTTGGATTTGTAAGAGAGCGTGACCTCCACGACCCCTGGGATGTGGCGAGGGGGCGTCTGGACCCGGATGGCGTGGGGCGTGATTAGCTGGAACACATCAACACGCACACTCGCTTAAACGCTAAGAGCAGTGCACTGTGGGAGGTATGGTCATTTCTTACTATATAAAAGACGTACTTAGTCTTAGTTAGATCTCGAAGGTGCATTTACAGCTTCATCCACAACTCTGTCTAGCAAATTCAAATGTTATAATTATAAAAGAAATTTAGAAGGCAATAATATCTGGAGCAACTTCCAGTTCAGTCAGTACATATGGCCAAACGATGAAGCCCGGTAATCCCAACCGAATACACACTGATGAACTGTCATGAACAATACACACTGATAGAGACTCTGTGGAGTGGAGGCATCTGCCTGACTAACAGATTGAGCCAGGTGTAGCACTGAGGCAGCCCCTGTCGTCTCCGAAGCACCCTGGACATATTTCAATATTTTATGCCCTGCCTGTCTTACTCTGAGTTTCTTCACCTAGCCTCTGTGTGTGTGTGTGTGTGTGTGTGTGTGTGTGTGTGTGTGTGTGTGTGTGTGTGTGTGTGTGTGTGTGTGTGTGTGTGTGTGTGTGTGTGTGTGTGTGTGTGTGTGTGTGTGTGTGTGTGTGGTGTGTGTGTGTGTCTGGACCCACCTCACTCCAGACCAGCATAGTGCCGAAGACCACCTGCAGTCCGTCAAAGAAGTTGTCTCCGATGATGATGACAGTGGCTCCTCCGGTCGTCCACCCCTCACTCGGGCTGATGGCTTTGATGCAGGGCGTAGCTGCTTCGGAAACACAGACAGCGGAACGGGTATGACTTCTACTTATCAGGACCGTTAAATCCCCCAACTTGACAAACGGAGTGGTTACACTTTTGGGCCAAAAATGTGTTATATGCTCAGAGGAACGTTAAGTCACTGTCCGGTTGCAATATGACTAATAAAATGCAAGGTTAGCATTAACAAATGACATACAATTGGTGTGTTTTTTCCCCAAACATCTACGATGTCAATTAGTTCAGTCATCAAAAACGCACAGTCATGATTTTATTTAAAAAAAATTATGTCAGGGGATCAATAAGCTCAACAGAAACATTACAGTGTCTCCTGCCTGACCAGACTGTGTGTAGGCACAACAGAACGGAGACAGACAGGCTGACTAACTGGTCCTGTCTACAGGATATCTGGCCAAACAGCCACTGCACTGCAAAAAGGGGAAAGAGGCAAGTGATCAAATAATGACCGTGGCTTGCGGTGGAAGTGGGATACATTTGCCACACAGTCTGCAAACAGATCGTATGTCTGTCAGAGACCGATACCAATCCAATTGATATTCGGATGAGTTTAATATCATAGGCCTACTGGTCCATGGTGTAAAGGTAGTCATGCTAACTGTGCCCTGGAGTGGTGGAACTGTATAGCCTTCTCAAATGTAAAGACGATCCCGAAAGAGGAGGCATGGGAAACAGACTTTTAAGATTTGAATGACAATTGAAGCCAGTAGATTATAAATGAACGCAATGTGCTTCCTCCAATGGGATACTGTATGACAGCGTCTCTCACACCTTTTAACAGTTTTTTTTTAGGGTGTTGTTGGAGAAGAGGCTTTTCCTTGGCAGTCTACTGTCCTCGTTATTAATTCCCTTCTGTCACAGCAGTAAACACACAGTCAAACGGGGGACTCTCACAAATGAATAAAACACAAAGTTGTGAAACAGACTGTGGAAACTTTGTACATTTATCGAGGGGGGGCTTAGGGGGGGATGGAACAAAGACAGGAGCAGATGTTGGCTTTATCGCCTCTGAAAACATCCCAATCTGTCTGAGATGAAAGACGGTGAGATTCCCTCAGTGGGGCCTTGACTTCAGTGATAGCCTTCTCGAGTCTGCATAGGGAGACAATGGCGCTCTGACTCCAGTCACACAATGGCACTGTACCGCTCTGCTCTGGTGCTGTCAGTGGTGACCAACCATGGGACTCTCTCTCAAAGTGTTTCTATGAATGCCTAAGTACTGTTTATCCAGTGTATCCCAATGCTCTAGTCATTGTTCAACTCAGAAACTTGGAGAAGTTTGTTCAAAACTGTTTCACTGTGCCTAGCCGGGTGCTAGGCCGTGTGGCCGCTAGGCAGGTCGGGAAATGTTTTAATATTGCCGGTAAGAACAAGAGTACTATTCTTTCTTACAATATGGCACCATGTTACGTCATAACCATAGGTAGATTTTACAATGTGATTCGGGGGTGTTTTTTTTTATAGCTTTGGTAATAAAAGGTCCCCACTTCGATGAGGATGTCATCATCCTTTTCCAGACATAAGGATGTGGTTTGATTTAGTCCAATAAAGAGGATGATGTAATTAAAAGTCGGTTGTTCAGTGGGGCACCATTATTTTCACCACCGCCAAAGTTTTTAGGCACTGGTACACAGGTGGCCGAAAGACACCAAGATGTATTGAGGTTTTAGAGAAAGTGTCTGTTGTCTGTAAGTGTGAGGTAGTTGTACCTTCAGAGGGGTCCAGGCGTCGGGCCCTCCTGCCATGTTTGGAGTTGTTGTGGACAAACATGTTGTCAGAGACAGCAAGGACATGGCCATCCACGTTCACCGTAGTGGAGACCACCACCTGTGGGATAAACAGAGAACCTTTACTGTTGTTTTCAATTCATGTACCTGCATTGTGAGCAGAATGAGAAAATGTATGTTGTGTGGAACTATAGTGGCAGGTTTAACAATAAATATGGCCTTACCTGAAACCTTCTCATGTCTCGTGGGTTCCCTGCGTTTTTCAAACAATTCTGATTGCACTTGAGGAAGAACTTCAGGAAGAATCTGTAAACACAAAAGAAAAAAAAACATACATACTACATTAGAACTCTGTTTCATCAAGAGGTTTTATTCAAACACTGAAAACAGTTTGAATGTTGATGCAATTTTCAATATGATGCATGCTGGGAGAAAAATAGTTAATACAATCAAATGCAACCATGCTTTTTATTTGCTATTCATGTTCAAAATCAAACTAAGGACAGCTCGCTCAGTAAAAATGTCAAAATGCTTGAATAAAATGTAGAATTATTTGAATGTTTTTTAAGCAATCATTTTCTTATTTTTTTTCTAATAAACACAAAAGGATACTTCTTCTCCCTCCAGACTCATGGTGTCTCATTAGGGTTGGCTTTTGATTTGACCTTCTTTTTGTCCAATCCTTTCTCCCATGTGTTAATTGACTGTTTTTACGGCAACAGAGGGGTATTGATTGGGAATGGATATCAATGAGGATGGGCCGTAATAACCCGGCCATTGGAGCTAAGATTCCCAGCCATACAGTAAAAATGGATTGCCGTCTTAATGCATTTCCCACTGCCATGTAATCTCTGCACATCCATCTTCTGAACCATAAGCCCCTATTTTGATGGAGCGCTTTCCTTTTAATTGCCACATTATCACAATAATAATCCGGGCAGTTAACAACCGGCAAGGTCACAGACAGCCATGTCATATTAACCAAGGGATAACCTCGTCCAATGCAGCCACCCATTTTTTTCGTTGCAAAGGATGCTGGGGGTCTCTTGTAGTGGAGAGCAGTCCTTTCAGAGAGATATAAATGGTTGCTATCTGAAGAGAGCATTGATTTCTCCCTAACAAGACAGTAACAATATATTTAAAACACAGTGGTGAGCGAAGTGATTTTCTCATTGCTCAATCAAAATATATATCTAAACCGCCTCGAGTGGCCGTACAGTGATAAGCATAGAAAGAGAGAAAGAGAGAGGGAGTGTGAATTCAAAAGAGCCCTGATGCGTAAAAAAATATGCCCATTTTGTAATGACACATTGAACAAGAAAGAAATTGCTACTCTATTTAGCCGGTATTGACTGAAACTGGATCTGGGGTGCACTGTAGGCTACTAATGCCCTTTATGGCAATGGAATACAATAACATGGGGAACCCATCCCCAAGCCCAATTCATATGATATCAGAGTCCTTGGGAGGAAAGATATAGATCAATAGGGATTGAATTAAAACGCAGCTGGAGACAAGGGCCTGGTAAGCCAACCAGCCACGCTGATATTACAGCTACACTGTTTTTCCAATGGCGTTGAACCAGAGCAGAGCTCAGCCAAGCAAGCACACCAACTTGCAAAAAAATAAAAAAACAGAGAATCTGGGACATACCCTCCTAGAAGCCCTGGATAGAGCCAGTTCAGAGTTAAGATTCACCACAGCTTTCCAAACGACAAGAAAACACAAAAAAAGAAAACACAAAAATAGGAATGGAGTGATGAGGGTGAGGTCTGTGGAGGGGGGAGCATGTGATGTTGTCTCGGCGGCCCCGGATCCTCCATCTGCCACTGGGCAGGAGTTGACAAGGAATGTAAGATTCCAGGTCTCTTCATGGAAAAGCGGCACCAGATCAAAGTCTGGTTCCCTTTGGAATGGTTCTGCGAAAGCAGCTCGGAAGCAAAGGGGGAAGTAGCTGCTTGTAGAAGATGACAGGACGGAGGTTGAATGTTGATCTCAACTTTGAGAAATGGGAGCGAGAGAAAGGGGTTAGTTTTCAGGCCAAACTTGTCCTGTAAACTGTATTACTTCACAGCTGCACAATGATTTTGTCACTTGAAAAGGTTACCCAATCCCATCAGAAAACTCAACAGGTAACTTCACTAAGATTGAATGTATGAAATAGATTTCTGAAAATTTGGAGCAATTTCAATCCCTTGTTTATAAACCACCAGGGGTTTCATAATATCAGAAATATAATGACTATACACCTGTTCCATTGGCCTATTTTAAGAGTATGAGCATTGAAAATACTTTTGAAACCAGTGTCATGCTTGAAACTTGCAGCGATTATTTTGTTCTAGCTTCCAAATTGGCAGAGAATTTTATACGAGACATATGATGGTGAAACATCATTATCACATCAGGAGAGACTAGAGTTAGTGGGAGAAAATGACTCTCAGGCTTTCGGCAGCTGCACCGCTCAGCACTGGAGCCCATCAACATTTTTTACCATGTTTTACCTTATATTTAAGTTCAAATATTCCATAGTATGTTATACTATGGTATAACCGAAGCCATGGATTACAGACAACATCCGAATTGAGCTAAAGGCTAGAGCTGCCGCCTTCAAGGAGCGGGACACTAATCCGGACAATTATAAGAAATCCCGCTATGCCCTCCGACGAACCATCAAACAGATAGGACCAAAATCGAATCCTACTACACTGGCTCTGATGCTCGTCGATGTGGCAAGGCTTGCAAACGATCATGGATTACAAAGGGAAACCCAGCCACTAGCTGTCCAGTGATGCGAGCCTACCAAACAAGATGAATACCTTCTATGCTCGCTTTGAGGCAAGCAACACTGAAGCATGCATGAGAGCACCAGCTGTTCCGAACTACTGTGTGAACAGGCTCTCCGTAGCCGATGTGAGTAAGACCTTTAAACAGGTTAACATTCACAAGGCAGCAGGGCTAGACGGATCACCAGGACACGTACTCAGAACATGCACTGACCAGCTGGCAAGTGTCTCTTTACTGACATTTTTAACCTCTCCCTGAACCAGTAGACCCTTCTCTACCAGAGCGCCAAGTCTGGGACCAAAAGGCTGCCGAACAGCTTCTACCCCCAAGCCATAAGACTGCTGAACTGTTAATCAAATGGCTACCCGAACTATTTTTATTGACCGACTTATTGATTTTCTTTTGCACTGACATTCTTGCACGGGCTGTATGTACACTCACTGGACTCTACCCACACACTCACACATACTACGAACACACACACACGCATATTGATGCCATACACACACTCACACAGACACACTTTCACATACGCTGCTGCTACTCTGTTTATTATCTATCCTGATTGCCTAGTCACTTTTACCCGTACCTACATGTACATATTACCTCAACTACCTCGTACCCCTGCACATTAACTCAGCAGTCCTTGTATATAGCCTCGTTATTGTTATTTTATTGTGTTACTATTTCCTTTTTTTTCTTTCTTTTGTTACTTTTTAACTCTGCATTGTTGGGAAAGGGCTCGTAAGTAAGCATTTCACTGTAAAGTCTACACTTGTATTCCGCGCATGTGACAGATAAAACTTGTTTTGATTGACTTGATCTCTCCAGTTTCAGTCTTTAGTGTATCTGTGACAATCCAATGCACATACACACCTGATTGGATGTTATTTCTAACCTCAGATAAATATACACTTTTAAGAATAATAAGGGAATTAACGTTATTTATAATAAGGGTTACACAGAGAAAATCAAATGTCTCTGAAATGAAAATGTATGGCCCTCAGTTCAGCAAAATATATTTTACGTAAACCCTCCCTGAACGCTGGAAAACCCTCCCTTATACGCAAAATAATAATTAGAACAAAGTGTATAGCAGAGAACAGGTCTACCATTTACCCTCACTTCTTGGACAGATCAGAGCCTTATATATGCAGTTTTAGAAACTTTTCTTTGGCTTGTAAGCATCAAATGGCAATGCAGGAATTTTGATAGCGCACAGGGCTGAGGGTCAGAAGGTTGTGGGTTGGCAGACCACGTGAACAAAAGTAGGGGTGAAAAGATCTCCTTTATAGTAAAATCATTGCATGCTTCTGTCTATAACATGAGCTGCTCAGTATGTGTTGATAATCCTTTCTACTGCAGCTTTTTTGAAAGATATAACGCTAGATATCGAGAACTACAAAAGTTTTTACTTTTCTCAACAACATTGATGCCCTGAATTTAGCAAGCACTATCAACAAAGACCTGTTGGAAAAAGTTGTGATGGGGTACTTTCTGCATACGCAACGGTCAGTGTGAACCAGAGTGACTTGACACAGCTGGCCAAACAAGACGTAGCTACAAACAAAACGGAGTTAAATGGTTCCAGTCTACCGTGAAGTGTTCATTCATTGATACAGGTAAGAGTCTAGCTTCATTTTCAGATATTATAAGTTTCCAATTTTGTCAGAAAGTCTTTTTCATTGCCTAGTTACAGTGTACTGTTAGCTAGCTAGCGAACGCTAGCTTGCTGTCTCGGTAGCTAACATTGTGTATGATCTGTGTAGTAATACTTTTCGTATCAGAAATTCATTTGCATTGCTATTTATAGCCTAATGTTAGCTAGCTAGCTAGTTAGCTTTAGCTACCTGCAGATTCATACTACAGCTATGACAATGTTTGTATTGGTAGTAGTGTGAGTTGGGATTATCCTAGCTACATGTCTAAACAAAAGACTCCACTTCGCCAGATGATTACATGAACCATCAAAATCGCCAGGTGTGATTCTGGCCATCTATTGTACTTCATGAACATGTGTACATGTCTAGACAATAGTGACCCATCCACTTAGCTAGATGTGGCTGGGGGTGGTTATAGCATTTCTTTCACATGACGCATCAATTTAGGCAAGTGTGCCTGGGTAAGCGTCATCTAATAATTATAAAATATTGTTATCTGGACACTTTGTTTTTGATATTGCTACTATGCAAACATGCAAGTAACAATTTCACTATACAATTTATGTGACAAATAAACATAGATTTTATTTGATATAGTGTGTGTTTACACTATATCAAAGAATAACATTACTGCATTAAAGTCAGATTAGGATATAGGCCATGGACTAGATAAAGTGGAATTTTTTTCTTATTGTAGGCTACTCTTTTTACCACTTTTAGTTTTGAAATCTTTGGTTGTTTACTACACTACTCACTCTGTTAGGCATACAGTAGGGCCTCATGTGAATCCTTAGAGATGGGTGGGGCTAAGGCTTAAGAGGGTGTGAACGATGCTGAATAGGTGAAGACAAAGAAGAGCTCTCCAGTAGGTGCACCAAAACATTCACGGGCCATTGTTTCTCAATTGCAGTGTATGATATTCTAGTAAAAAAAAATACACAATTTCAAAATGTTCTACATACAACGGAATCGTGGTGGTGGGTCACATAATCAGATCCGTCTTATTTTCTTCAAAATCTTAAGCTAACAAGGTGTAGGCCTGTGCTTTTTGACATGTTCATTAATAAATGTAGGCCTACGGCATACCCACTCATACCCCCTCAATTCGAGACTTAGTTTTAACTTGACAGCTCTTCACTGACACGGAGGTAGGCTATTTAAAGAGTGCATGGTGGGTGGAGGAATTGACCGACAAATCTATGGATATACCACTATAGCCTAATTTAGTCTGTGAAACAGGTAGGCCTACCTCTTATTTCATAAATAGGAAGAAATAGACTCCAACACAAAGCCCTCGTGCTGTTAGCAGTCTAACTAAAATGAAGACGGTTTAAATGAATTATGCCTACTTGAATTTTCCTACTTTCAGCACCACAATGTAATTTACTCGCATCTGGCTTATTGTGAGGTCAATAACTCTGATACATACATAAGGTCAAGAAACATAAAAAAAAGTAGTAGTAGCAAGCTATCAAAGTTGACCTCCGGTCATCCTTCTAATCTTCGCGCTCTCCTCCTCAAACTGAACAGAACATAGGCTTTAGGCAAGGCCAAATAAACAAATATTTTCATAAGAAGCCTTTGACTCTTCTCCTTATCTACCACCGTAGCCCTACACAGCACAGCCATTGGTTAGGCAGCACACAAAACAAGTTTTTAATCAGCAAGTGCAGAGCAGGCCGGGGCTCAGGGTTGGAATATCCACTGCAGTGTGTAATGCAGCCTAGTTGTATTTAAACCATCCCAGCAGCTATCTTAGAAACATAACTTTGCTCTGTGCTTCTCCCAGCATGCACTTCGTAGCCGATAAGCTATGGATCATTTGATTGAGACCAAACCAAATTGCATATAGGTGCACTTGACATTGCGCACCCAGTGGAGAATCAGAGATGAGGGGCAGGATCGGGCACACGTCGATATATAGCCTAATAAGAAACTAATTCTAAAACACTGAAAAATATTGACATTTCATCAATTACAAATTACATGACCCTCCCCTTGACTAGATTTAAACAATACTAAACCTTCCCCTTGACTGAAATTGAAAAAGCATGACCCTTCCCAATTTTCCTCCAAGTAACCATTCTGTACATTTTGATCCATCCCTAAGGGAGGAAAGCCAGGGAGTAACTTCTCCTTTTCCGTTCAACCCCTTCCTCCCTCCCTATCGAAAACTTATTAAAACACCATAAATAATGAATGTCCATCTACAGCCAGTCCTCCGTTATTAGTTCCAGGCAGTTTTTCCCGCCGTCTCGCTTCTGCTCTTAAAAAGTAGGTAAAGATAATGAGAGAGCCGGTGTCTCTGTTGTAAGCCGTCACCTCATTATGCTGCCCTACAATCAATTACAAGGGGGAGTGTGGGCCTGCCAGCCTCTAATGTGGAACCGTGGCTGTGGAAGGAGTTACTGCTGCTATAGTCCTGCTGGGCTAACCTTCCTCAGTTTAGGCTGAGTCCACATTCATCTCAAGGCGTCCTTTCCTTGTCTCTTTGTGTCCTTGTCTCCTTCCCTTTGTGATCGCTGATAGGTGTAAGGACTGGATGGTCTACAGATGTAGGATCTTAATTTGAGCCAGTCTGCTACATCAGAAAATGTGAATTATTAAGTGAATTATAATTAATGGCCATTTTTGTAGGGGTTGATACATTTTTTATTAGGGCAAATAAATTCTACAATTTTGAAATTACAAACTTTTTAAAACTCAAATTCACTACAAGTTGCATTTCCTGGGTAAATTCTCAGCAACAAAAGAGTGATCAAATGAAGATCCTACATCTGTCTACTCCATCTCGGATTTATCTTTCAAGACCTTCTGCCTATAAGGCCTTGTGAACATAAGGGAAAGGAGATGTGACTATTGGGACACTGCATACAGTTAGCCCAAATACAATAGCATTACGAAGAACTTTGGCACAGAAGCTGCACAAAGTGGCAGTAGGCCAGGAAGGGGGAAAATACATTAAACTAAGAACAAGGACCCGTGGCCCCTAACAGCTCCTATAGGAAATCCCTATGCGGGCCCTCTAAAAATTTAAACGCTTGATGAAAGTGGTTGTGTAACATTATTGTTTCAAAGGAATAAAGCTTGAGATAATAGCTACATATGATGTACACTAAAGCTGAATGAGGCTGAGCAGGGAATAAGCGTCTGACTTCAGCATCATTTTCATTACAGCGGATGTGAGCTGAGGTCCACTCTAGATGATGTCATCCTGGGACCACACCCACAGCACTATACTGAAGCAATTATGTCTGGCTCAAATTACAAGGCCCTCCTGACTCCATACACTCAGACACAAACACGCACATTCACACACACACACACACCTTCACCATTCCCAGAGTCTCTCATTTATATTACGTTAGGCAAGAAAAATAAGAAATCAATATTTCAGCAGGGGTATTTTTAAAAGCTGCCGCGTTTCCAATTCTGACCCACCATTTGCTTTGCGTGTTTGATGCCTTCTATGAAAAGACAGAGCCAGGCGGTGCTGTTTACTCTAAGATGAGCAGCACCAGGAGGCAATGAGATAGCGCTTCAGATTCTTTGAGGTCGACTTCTCCAATTTCAAAACTAAGGCTGAAATCAACTGAGAGACGACACACTGCTGAATTGCTTCACAGCATAACTGAGATAAGTTCTAATCAAACACTTGGGTTGGACACAGATATGTACAGTCTGCCCAGTGACACTGAAATGACATTAGGATTGTCGCTAATTGTTTCGCAATCGGTTGTCATTTGACTTAATCGACTAGTTATTGTTGTTCTGCTAAATTCAAGGAACATTTTCCCCAACATCAGAAGGAACCATATTCCACACAGTCGTATTACAGTATCTAATATTTACTCTACTGTATTGAAAACAAATGCCCTCTTCAAATAATTACTGACACATTCTGAGGAAGCTCCTGTATAGCTAGCTAATTAGTGTATGAAACGGATGGAGTTAACAATATGGCTCAGTGTGTGTGTGTGTGTGTATGTATATGTATGTGTGTGTGTCCCCTTCTGACAACGCTCCAAGACTAGGATCCTCCTCGGTTCTGCTACATGCCATCAATAATTCAGTAGCCAAGATGGCAATTACAGGACCATGTACAATCAAACTAAATATTTGATGAGGCACTAAAACAGTCCCTGGAACAGATCTCTCTCTCTCTCTCTCTCTCTCTCTCTCTCTCTCTCTCTCTCTCTCTCTCTCTCTCTCTCTCTCTCTCTCTCTCTCTCTCTCTCTCTCTCTCTCTCTCTCTCTCTCTCTCTCTCTCTCTCTCTCTCTCTCTCTCTCTCTCAAACACAGACACGCTCACAGAAACATACATAAACACGCACACACGCTCAACTGTCTATTGTCTTAACAACGCATTATGACTCTGGTCCCTTATTCCCCAAACTTTGCCGGAGACACAAAAGCAGTTTATTCTGCTAAGAGTGTCTTGCACAATTCATTTGCTACTTCTAAAATATTGAGTGGACACATTATGTATTTTATAAGGGTTTGTTTCACTTCCGACGTATTAAGGAAGGCTGTCTCTCTGCCTGGAAATCAACACAGTACGAGAGGAGGACTCAATCAGACAAACAGATGGCATTAAATATCCGAATCAAATCGATTTTAATTGATCGCAATATAAACCAGCACCAGGCTTTTACCTCACCTTTCATCTTTGATCAGACACCGATTATTCAACATAAAAAATGATGTGACATAAAATCAATTACTGCTGAACATTTTTGAGATGACTTTGTCTGAACCTGGTAAATGGGCAGCTGGCCATTTCCACTAAAGGATACAACAACTCTGCTTCTGTATGAGAGATGAGAGATGATAAATAATTAGATCAGAGATAATATCTGCCTAGAATATATCTATATTTAATTTATTAAAATAAAGCAGTGTTGTTAATGAGAGCTTAGTTACAGAAAAACCTTGTGGAAACTGTGAAAAATGTCACAGTGTGTTCAACAAAATCCCATTTTTATGTGAGATCTATCATATGAAAAACGCATGCAGAATTCCTTGAGCACAGATATGAACAGAACATCCCATCATTATTTCATGCAGGAAGCGTGGCTGGCTCTATTCTGAGGGTGGATGTGAGAAACTGCTTTGGAGCACAGAGAGAATGGAGTTTGTTTGGCCAAGTAAAGCAGTACATGTTCCACCACGACCTCCTGTCTGTTTGTACTTAACCCACCCTTCACACAAGCACACACACACACACACACACACACATTTAGGGCAAAAACACACACATACACTTAAAGCGCACACACACACTCTTCTCTGCTTCACTCAGGTTTCCTCTGGTCCTTCCTCAGCTGTGTTTTGGCCTCGTTGCCATGGCAAAGAACATATTTATCTTTCCAATCAAAATCACTCCACGACATAACGCTCTAACGAGAGAAAATAAAAATGTGATTCGCGGTGACCTCATGGCCCCGGCATGCATTAGAAATTGTAGCAAGCTGCAAAAATCTGTCCTTTGCTTCCTGTGCTGAGAAACATATCGTCAAATCACACATCAGAAAGATCACGGTTTGTTCAGAAACAACATTCTTGATATCAAACAATTATTTAATGTTTTTTTTTCTCTAATTGTGGCGAGTTTTGGATAACACATATGAGTGTAATTACATTAGATAGAACACCATTCGACCTCAGTACTGTTTGGAAAGTTTGAAACGGTAGAAGAGACATGTTGTCGTTATCTCCTGAGGTGTTTTGGAGGTAGGGTAAAACCCTAAAGCGGGGAACGGTGAACAGATGTGGTCGGGGTGTGTATGGGGAGCGTCAGATATAGAACCACAACAAACGCAGTGCATCAAAAGCAGAGGCTGAGAGCTCACACTGAGGGATTCAGCAGGAGTGAAACAGCAGGTGGACACACACACACTCACACTGTGATGAGTGAAACAGCAGGGTACGCACGCACGCACGCACACGCACACACACACACACACACGCACACACACACACACACACACACGCACACGCACACACACACACACACACACGCGCACACACGCACACACGCACACACACACACACGCACACACACACACACGCACACACGCACACACACACACACACACACACTACGTTCCACAGCAGGGGGAGAATCACCACAACGACAGGTAAAGCCCTGAACAGCGATGTATGGAGCTGAATGAGGAAGCAGCTCTATATCTTTCATATGGTGTTGAATAATTCATTGAATCGTTAACTTGACTAGGTCCAGGGACAGCTTGAAACAGGACGGTTGGAGCATCAATTGAGTCTCTTTGAGTAAGTCTGATGCAAAATGTTGTATTTTTCCTTTGACATGAGTTAACATCAGTGTCAAGACAGATGAGGCTTCTGTCTGGAAACATCTGAGGCTAAAGGCTATTTCAGGCTATAGATCCTTGCTATAGGATAGGCTGGGTGGAACTTTCACCATATTGCTTATACCTATCCAATCCTTCCAGATCTATAAGTGCCTAGGAGGTAGGAGTTGTCCATTTCCTAGGCATCAGAGATTCGAACACGAGCACATTCCCCTTTGTCGGCTGGTCAAAGCCAAAGACCTGTGGCTACCAGCTAGCCTCTCCTCCCTCACATCTCTACAATCACTGTCTAGGCGAGAGAGAGGACAGGCTGTCCAACAACATGTCCACCGAATGCAGGCGGAAGGTGAAAAAAGTAAATCCCTTCCTGACACGTTGATTGACAGCTCCATCCAGGCACCCAGCACTAAAATCAAGCTGTCAGTCTGGGGGCGGCGACGGAGGAATTGTCCTCTCAG
>CM059784.1:10497500-10610000 GCA_030435695.1 Brachymystax lenok tsinlingensis
TATCCAGATCCATCGGCTGTAATCATCACAATATAGTAGCCATATCTAGGAAAGCCAAAGTTCCGAAGGATGGGCCTAAATAGGTGTATAAGAGGTCATACAATACGTTTTGTAGTGATTCCTATGTTGCTGATGTAAAGAATATTTGTTTTCTCCGTGGTGTGTAATGAGGAGCAACCAGACGCTGCACTTGACACATTTCTGAAATTTCTTATCCCAGTTACTAATAAGCACGCACCCAATAAGAAAATGACTAAAAACGGTTAAATCCCCATGGATTGATGTGGAATTTAAAAATGGTATGGTTGAGAGGGATGAGGCAAAAGAAATGGAAAATAGGTCTGGCTGTACAACTGATTGGCAAACATACTGCAAATTGAGAAATCATGTGACTAAACTGAATAAAAAGAAGAAGAAACTACACAATGAAACAAAGATGAATGACATAATGAATGATAGTAAAACACTTTGGAGCACCTTAAATGACATTTTGGGCAAAAAGGCAAACATTCATTGAATCAGATGGTTCATTCATCACAAAACCCACTGATATTACCAACTACCTTAATGATTTTTACATTGGCAAGATGAGCAAACTTAGACATGACATGCCAGCAACAAACACTGACACTACACATTCAAGTTTATCTGACCAAATTATGAAAGACAAGCATTGTAATTTTGAATTCAGTAAAGTAAGTGTGGAAGAGGTGAAAAAATTATTGTTGTCTATCAACAATGGCAAGCCACCAGGGTCTGACTACTTGGATGGAAAATTACTGAGGATAATAGAGGACAATATTATTTGCCATATCTTCAATGTAAGCCTAATAGAAAGTTTGTGCCCTCAGGCATGGCGGGAAGCAAAATGTATTCCCCTACCTAAGGATCGTAAAGCCCCCTTTACTGGCTCAAATAGCCGACCAATCAACCTGTTACCAATCCTTCGTAAACTTTTGGAAAAAATGGTGTTTGACTAGATACAATGCTATTTTACGATAAACAAATTGACAACAGACTTTCATAACGCTTATAGGGAAGGACGTTCAACAAGCACAGCACTTACACAAATGACTGATGATTGGCTGAGAGAAATCAATGAAAAGATTATTGTGGGGACTGTTTTGTTAGTCTTCAGTGCGGCTTTTGACATTATCGATCATAGTCTGTTGCTGGAAAAACATATGTGTTATGGCTTTACACACCCTGCTATATTGTGGATAAAGAGTTACCTGTCTAACAGAACACAGAGGGTGTTCTTTAATGGAAGCCTCTCCAACAAAATCCAGGTAGAATCAGGAATTCCCCAGGGCAGCTGTCTAGGCCCCTTACTTTTTTCAATCTTTACTAATGACATGCCACTGGCTTTGAGGAAAGCTATGTATGCAGATGACTCAATACTATACACGTCAGCTACCACAGTGACTGAAATTACTGAAACAAATAAAAAAAAGCAGCAGTTCATTTCAGAATAGGTTAAGTCCTTAATATTTCAAAAACTAAAAGCATTCACTAAACCCTAAACCTCAACTAAATCTTGTAATGAATAATGTGGTAATTGAGCTAGTTGAGGAGACTAAACTTTGTGTTCAAAACATATTGATACAACAACAGCTAGGATGGGGAGAAGTCTGTCCATAATAAAGTGATGCTCTGCATTCTTAACAGCACTATCAACAAGGCAGGTCCTACAGGCCCTTGTTTTGCTACACCTGGACTACTGTTCAGTCGTGGTCAGGTTCCACAAAGAGGGACTTAGGGAAATTGCAATCGGCTTAGAACTGCTGGCCCTTCGATGTACACAGTGAGCTAAAATGTTTAATATGCATGTCAATCTCTCCTGGCTCAAAGTGGAGGAGAGATTGACTTCATCACTACTTGTATTTATGAGAGGTATTGACATGTTGAGTGCACCGAGCTGTCTGTTTGAACTACAGGCACACAGCTCGGACACCCATGCATACCCCACAAGACATGTCACCAGAGGTCTCTTCACAGTCCCCAAGTCCAGAACAGACTATGGGAGGCGCACAGTACTACATAGAGCCATGACTACATGGAACTCTATTCCACATCAAGTAACTCATGCGAATAGTAAAATTTGATTTAAAAAAACAGATACAAATATGGAACAGTGGTGACTGTGAAGCAACACAAACATAGGCACAGACACGTGTATACAAACACACGATAACATACGCACTGTACACACACGTACACATTCATTTTGTGTTGTAGATATGTGGTAGTAGAGTAGGGGCCTGAGGGCACTCACTTAATATGTTGTGAAATCTGTTGTGAATGTATTGTAATGTTTAAAAATAATTATAGCTGCCTTAATTTTGCTGGACCCCAGGTAGAGAATTTGCTGCCTTGACATACAAATACAAAATAGGATTTTGAATGGGACTGAAATGTGTGTCCCCACATGGTTAGTTATACAAGACTGTGTGTGTGTGTGTGTGTGTGTGTGTGTGTGTGTGTGTGTGTGTGTGTGTGTGTGTGTGTGTGTGTGTGTGTGTGTGTGTGTGTGTGTGTGTGTGTGTGTGTGTGTGTGTGTGTGTGTGTGTGTGTGTGTGTGTGTGTGTGTGTGTGTGTGTGTGTGTTATATGGATTGCATACAATACAAGGCCTGACATAACAGCTGGGGTCAAAAGGGTCATCAAGTCCCTGGGAATAAGCTTATGGTTTCATCCGATTTGCCTGATTTGGGATTTTTGTGAAGTGGTTTGGCGTTTTAGGGTGGTTAGGATGGTTCCTAATCAGCTGGCATCTCCCCTGCCATGACTAGGGCTCAGTAATGTTCTCAGAGGACCCCCTTTTGGCTGGCCACGGTTCTGCCGTTACGCTGCCATGGCACGGAATTCTGCTCTGGCGTGCTTCAGTGTCCATTCTATGCACATGGCACGTCAGAGAAGATACGTATGACAATAGTGTCCAGTGTAACATTTATGGCAAAAATACTATCCTGAAACAGTCACAATCTCACTCAATAACTCAATAAAACAAAGGTTCACTGTTACATGTAAATGCCTAGATACCATTTCCATAAAGATAACATCATTTAAAGAAAGTATTTAATGCACTGTAAAAATGTGCGCCTAGCATTATTGCTAATCAATGAAAACCTTTTTGTGGGAGTAGATTTGATTGGACTGCGAAGAAATTATTCTTGAGCAGACTAGTTTGGGTATTAGATTGTATTGTTGTGCAGATAAGAGGTGCACACAAATAATATCCTTTATAAAATAGAATTTATCTGGGAATATCTTAGGGGGATAAAAATGACTAACAATCTGCCAAACCTGAACAGGCTACTACAAAAAACATATGATTTATCAGTAAATCAACAATAGCTGTAATGTGTAAAAGATGTGAAACGTACACTGACACAAATTTTATTAAAGATTCATTGGATAGAAAACTTGAGCTTTATAGCAATTCTAAAGGAGAAGCAGCAGAACTACCGGGTTTAAATCTACCTGTTTTCAGTTTCCTCTTTGTGTTTTAAGATGCCTACACTGTTGTCTCTAAGGAACTCTGCTGAGATAAAGAGCTATAGGAACAGACATGGCAGACACAAGTGTACACACACACACACACACTCCCTGATTTGTAGGCGAAGCCACTGTGCGATTGAGGCAATTTGTTCTTTGCCATTCCGGACAAGCGGACGGGTCACATTCCACCTGGCTAATTAAGGTCTGTGTATCCCAGTGCTGCCACCAGTGCGCACAAGCCGACTGCAACTTAAGCACAAGCTATCGGGGTCAGGAAGGTCATATGGGAACTGGACCACGTTCTGGTTCTTTTCCTAGTTCTGGTCCAGCTTCGCTTCCAATTCGGCTGGCTCCCTAAATGCCCCATCAACATGTTTAATCAAATTAGTAAGCAGCCAAAAATTGACGCTTTTCATTAATTATACAAGATAATTCTAATTGCAAATTCAAATGTATTCGCTCAGAACAGAAGGTGTTCAGTAATATTTCAGGGAATTTGCATATTAAATGGGGGTCGTTCTGCATTATGTATGGTAATGTATGCGCATTGTCTTTATTTTTAACTCGCGGGCCATATGCGCGGCTGCTTGCCTGAGCAGGTGAAAAAAGTCCAGAGTGTTTAATTTCGCTGAACAAACGCAACGAGGCCGTTTGTCAAGTGCTGTACGGTTGGTGTCAATCTATGTTTTTTCCCCACTTTCCTGGCCCCGCCTTTGATTAGCGGCAGCGATGGCACCACCAGTAAACAAACCTGCGGGTTGCCAGAGCAGGAAGTCACTGCTGTTAAATTTCTCTGCTTCCTGTTTCGGTTTACCTTTTTGTTCGGCGTCTCTTTTCACAGCCAGCAGTCAGAGATGACACTGCATTGTCAGCGGATTTCACAAAGAGGGCAGGCGTGTTTCACAGCACGACCTGAACAATGTACACAGCCTACAATGGAATTAGGACTGTCAGTTGTACTACCTTGAATGAACTGGCTTGTTGGATTCAGGTTACACCCTGTGCAATACCAAACAGCAGCACACTGCTTCACCTGTGGGGTATTTGGCAAAGAAACTACAAAGCAAATGTATGTGGGCTGTAGATTTCATTGCATTTGTAAGTTTTCTCACGGATGCTTTTAAACAATACAGTAGCCTAAATGGGTATATCAGCTCAGTCTTCCATTTGGCTGTGTCCCAGGCCAATCCATCAGAGGAGAGGCTCTGCTAAAGGAGATGAAAGGAGGTTTCCCCAGTCAAGAGCATTACACTGGTGTGAAAAGAACAATACACTGCTTTGGGAAAATTGAACATAATTTACACAAAATGACTCTATGCTGTTTGAACTTGGCACAGCATTACCTGGGCATAAAGGGAAGCATGTACAACTGAATTAGAGAAAAGAACAAACCTTATCCCTACAGTTCTGGATTAAATATATATACATTTCCCTTTTCATCTTCTACTCTGCTCTGACGAAGGCTGTGAGGCCGATACGTAAAGCTTAATAAAGAGCAGTGATCCTAACAAGAGCAGTGTGCGGGTTTCTTCTTTTTTCCTCAACCTCTACACTGTGAAAACATACAGGAGGCAGGGACCTTAAATGTTTTAGAAGTCAAATCTCAACGCAGCTCAACAGACAGGTAGACTCTCGTCAAATCTTGATCAAACGTCTGTCGGATTCGGTGCCTTTCCACGGCTTAAATGTTTCCCCCTCCCCATTAAAGAGTGCTCCACAACCTGACACTATCCTAGAGCTTCCACGTTGTTTTCTGAGGTGTTAACACAATGTGGGATCATTGAGAAGGGGAGAACGCGGATCCTCTAGGAAAGGTAAATATTCATTCAAGCGGGAAGGAGCGGTGCTAGCGTGGCTGATGACAAGTCAACTCTCAGACTGGAGGGTGAGATCACAGCTCCCTTCACTCCTTCTCAGTTACACAGGACAGCTTTTAATAACCCAGCCGCACACACGCACACAGACAAACACAGAGAGAGAGAGATATATAGAGAGAGGGACGCTGCAGTCGGCCCTTACACATTCCAACACACCACGACTAAAAGGCGGATACAAAGCCCCACTACGTTCTCTATTCAATGTAAGTAGTTAATATGAAGGGAAAAGTGATTTCTCTATAGGAAATAATAGCTGCATATATAAACACGAACATATAAATAATCAACAATGAAGCAAGGATATGATTCTCTGCTTTCTGCCTGAAAACAGCAGGATGAGGTAATGGACGTGAGCGTGCCATCTCTTACACCTCCGTCAGAAAGGGAGAGGAGAGAGAGGGGAAGTTGCCAGTTTGGCCACAGGGTGCCACTGTGCCCGACGGCCGCCCACTCACAGCTAACCATGGGAAAGTGCAACCTGGCATGCTATTGGTGAAGTGGGTCCACTGCCCAATGAAACCTGGCCCACAGTGAGCTGTACCCCTGGCCAAGGGGGCGACTCCAAGGACATATCTCCCCTGGATCAACGTTAGCTGGACAGATGGGCATCTGGAGAGCCGTTTCCAGCCTCAAACCAGCCACCGATGTCCAGCCAAAGCTAAACTAAACCCACTTACTCCATGTCTGGCTCATAAGAAAGTGGTTCCAATGTTTGACTCTACCTTTACTATGCTTATTGAATGTGACTGTTGTTTTAGTTACAGATGACAATGGCAGTTTGTACTGAAGTGACTGTTTGGGATCTCTGTTTGAGGTCCATTTAGCGGTGGAGGGGTATAGGACTGTAGTACAGATAAGAGCCGGTGAAGTAAAGGCACGCACACGCACACATAAATGATTTGTCTCATTAGCCCTGTTTTATCTGGTATTTACATTTATTGACTCCCTCCATACAAGCACTGTAGTGAGACCCCATCCTATAAAGGGGTTCATTCAGCGGCATGTACTGTAGGAAGCCTAACGGGTGTTATTTCCCCATGGTAGCACATGACTCACACAATAATTTAATGCATTACTGCAGTCAATAAAATATATGTAAATAAAAGCACTGATTTGGGTACCTAATTTAAAGCCTATCTGTTTCCTGTACAGCAGAACACAGGACAGACACATGCAAAATTGCATGCTCCGAGTACGGTTTTTTGTTTGTCAAACTTTCAGCATAGGTTTGGTTTTTAATGTTGCCTATCCAACTGCTCACAGTTGTCACGGATCCCTCCAGAACTTTCATTAGGCACACCTGTCCCCTATTCCCACGGATTAGTATTTGTTTATATGTGCCCTTTGGTTTCCATTGGGCTGTCGATTATTGTTACAATGTCCGTTGGTGCGTGTGAGTACCTGTGCTGTGTGTTTTGGCTTTCGTGCCCTTGTGGATTGCGCAGATGATTACGGTTCTCGTCCCGTGTGATAATCATTGTGAGTTTGTGTATTTATTCGAGGTACTCCTTGCTCTTTTTGTTTTGGGTTCCTACCCTGTGTTTTGTTGCGTGTTTGTTTGGTCTTCGTCTCCCCGTGCCTTTACACAGCACGCCGTAATTTGGGCTTAATAAACGTGACAGTCCCGCGTCAAATTGTCAAAACAGAAATGGTGGAACTGCCTTCCAAATGGGTCGCCTCTCCAACACCATGGTATAATTGAGACTTAATTTAACCCTGCTCTTAGCCTGGCTTTATGTGGAGCCGAAATGGAGCCTTTCTGTTGCTCTGGATAGCCTCAGAGTCCTCCAAGTGCCTGGGGTCAGGGGGCATAAATGTGTTTCCGTTTGTGCAGAGAAGAAGGCTGCGGAGTCATGCCTCGGCATGGGAGAAGCATGGGACAGCGTCTGAAATCAGCTGGAGCCAGCGATGTTTCCCAAGAGAAACTTTAGCCACTTCCTCCTCATGCTCCCTCACTCTACAGGGAAAAACACAACATTCCGGGGTTCGACTCTCTAAATAGATAACACATGTTCCTCTAAAGGGCTGGACGCCAAACCACAGATCATAAAGACAGTGGTACAGTAAATGTTGAACAATGTGTCATCCGTGACAGTATCAGTGGTGTTGACGTCGATTCTGTTTTCCGCTCGTGAATTTACCGTCAACCACAACTCTTGGAGAATCATTATTTTCTCACTTCCTGACTTGAGGCTTTATTTGTTTCCTGAATAGGAATTGAAATTGATTCCACCAAACTAACATCAGGGTCTTCCATATAAGTTTATCTTTATCGGCCGTGTGTAAATGCAGCTGTGTCTATAACAGGAGCTAGGGTCACAGACTCACAGTCTCTCTGTGAGAGGTCGGTGGAAACACAACAGAGGTAAATCCAGGTTTATTTCTAATCTGCATGTTGAACTAATGTCAATGAGAGGCCTCTGCTAAAACATCTGGACCGGGCAATGTTTCCTCAGGTTGAAAAGGAGCACAAGCACTCTCATGGAAATAAAACTAGTTTAAATTACAGTTTTTTACAGTCGCTAGGACACATTTCTCAATACTTAAGTCACTTTTTCAAAACTCTTCACACAGTTCTCCTAACCAACTTTCAGCTCGGCACAGCAGTTCATTTCACATTCAAAATGCACTAAAACTACCAAATCACTTCATACATGTTTCAAATCAACACATTCTTCCACAACACTAGCAAAGGTTGACAGCCAACAAACACACTTTGTCACCCACAAAACAATGACCTAAAAAACACTAACAACATGTAGCATTATACAATGTTTTCTTGTGTAAAACAAGGACACATCTCTGTTTATAATTCACTGCAATATATGTTACTGGAATGAATCAGACATGATGCAGAATGCTTCAATATATGTTCAATATATTTATGTCTTTTATTTTTTTTAATTTTTTTGCAGTGAATAATTCCAAAATACAAGAGGTTGTATACACACCATCAACTGATACAGATACAATAGTAATGCTAATCTACTCGGTCCATTTGGCCACAGGTTCTCATCCACATCACATCTTATGTCATCTAGGGCAATACACCTAGGAAAGAATCTTCTGGCATGCCTGATCCATCCCTGGCAATCTTCTGCTGATATGTCCAGGCATCCAGCATTCATTGCATCCAGGAGGGACATTTGATCATGTGGATGGTGGTCATAAACCTTCCACCTCCATGAGGAAAATAATTCTTCTATGGGGTTGAGGAATGGAGAGTAAGGTGGGAGGAAAAGTGACACCATTCTGGGATGGGCTGCAAACCACTCAGTGACTGCACGGGAGTGGTGAAATGCCACATTGTCCCATAAAATTATAAATGTTGGCTGATTTCTTCTCTCTGCATCCCTTTCCTCACCTAGCACAACCCTTCCATAGAGATCATGCAGGAACGCAAGGAGACGTTCAGTGTTGTATGGCCCAATTAGTGGTTTGTGTAACAGCAGTCCATCAGTGGATATTGCTGCACACATTGTGATGTTGGCACCCCTCTGGCCCGGGACATCCACTGTGGCTCTCTTCCCAATCACATTCCTCCCTCGTCGCCGTGTTTTGGCCAAGTTGAAACCCGCCTCATCCACAAAGATGAAAATGTGGGGTGTTTGCCTGCCTTCAATCTCCATGACTCTCTAAAATAAATCCACAAGGCAACATAAGCTGTTACAGTAGTAAACATTACCTAAAAATATGTCTTTGTGTGTGTTTGGTTTTGTTTAAAAACAGTTCTGTATTTTATTGTGATCTTACCTGGACATATTGGTTCCTGAGTTGCTTGACATGTTCAGAGTTCCTCTCAAAGGCACAGTGTACAACTGTTTCATCCTGACCTGATGTTTTTTCAGGACTCTAGAAATAGTTGTTATGCTTACACTGTGAATATTTGCAAAAGTAACGTTGTCTGCCAAGACTCTGTCTCGAATCTCAGTGAGTTTTATGCCATTGTTTCTGATGACCATATCAACAATGGCAGTTTCCTGCACATCAGTGAGCATCCTTCCTCTAACCCACCTGTGTGAGGTAACCGTTGAGTCCTAAGCAGAAATGCAAAAGCAATTACACACAAGTCTGTTTACTTCTGTAATGTGCAACTCAGTCATATGCCCTTGCAGAATAGAAGTTACCTGTTGGTTTGCCGGAAAACTCTAACAATAGATGCCACTGTTGAGCGTTGCAAATTTGGCTGCACTCTCTGACCAGCTTCTCTCATTGAGAGACCATGATTTACTACATGATCAATTACAGTAGCTCTGATCTCATCTGAGACTACAGCTCTTGATCTTCCTCTTATTCTTCTTCCACCACGCATACGTATTCCTCGCCCCTCCCAGCCACTCTTCTTCCTCTTTCAGCCACTTCTCTATTTCTGGCTGGGTCCATGTTTACATCACAATACAAAACTATTCAGCAGTTGTCTCCTTTTGTAATGAAATTGAAAGAGTAGATGTTCATCTACAATGAGAATCAGCTGTGGTTGGTCCAATTGTCCAATTGTTTTTATAGCATTTAATTTTAAGATTTAAAATATATTTCATTAAAATATTACTGTAGAAATGTAGCAAATTGCTGTCTTATTCAGTTTTGTATTATGTTATTGTTTTGAACATAAGTTTAACAGTTTTGAAAACAGTATATAAGCATGTGCAAATTGGCCTGTAGGTACACAGAGTTTTGGCGGTTGTTGTGTCGAAGTGAGAAAAGAGTTAATGTAATTTGAAAGATGTAGTCATTGAATGCATTTTGTGCCAAAGCAATGATAAATGATCCACAGTTTAGCCCACATATACTTCTGTTGTGCTCACTGTGTGAAGAGTTTTGAAAAAGTGACCTAAGTATTGAGAAATGTGTCCTAGCGACTGTAAAAAACTGTAAATAGATAATTATAATAGGAGAACAGAAGTAGCTAAACTAATATAAGTTTGCTGTTATCTACTATTAACAAATCCAGATGTTGGACCAGGTTATTTTTTGTCTATCAGAATTAAGAGGCTCCCAGTAGAGGTGAGCGAAAAATACCTTTGTCATGTTATAATCTTCTCAAGTTTATTAGACCTGGTACAACCAAACATTGGTCATCATAGATTACAATTAGATCATGATAGGACAAGGCTTGTCCACACTTCATAACAGGCTTCATATCAAATGTTGCCGTCAGCACAATTTCCTTCATATTAAGTGGACATTCCGGAGCTGAGAGTTTTCTGTTGTCTTATTGAGTTGCCTGTGTGTGTGTGTGTGTGTGTGTGTGTGTGTGTGTGTGTGTGTGTGTGTGTGTGTGTGTGTGTGTGTGTGTGTGTGTGTGTGTGTGTGTGTGTGTGTGTGTGTGTGTGTGTGTGTGTGTGTGTGTGTGGCAGGAGTGACAGGCTAGGAGAAGCTAATAGTGAGAGTGCTTTCATTAATGACTGACAGCTAAACAGCCAAACCATTAATAATACTTAAGCTTTCGCTTGGGGCCTGTCAGGCAAACACGAATCGATGGATCAATGCCTACACCCACTCTGGCCTGCACCAACACACACTTTCTCAGTCTCTCCCCTACTGACACACACACACACCCATGTCCTCTCCAGACTAGGTGTCCCGTTGCCCCTGGCTCTATATTACCGGACATCTCTCCTCCTGAGGATAAGGGGTTCTAGGTGGAACACAGCGTTGATTTTTACTGGAGATTTTCTTCCCAGCATCTAACCAGGGCTATAGGAGCTAATTAGGGGGACTGGGTCTGGATCTTTGGATCTTTGATTGGGGCGCTGGGATGTTTTGACAGGTGGGATTAGCGCGGTGTGATTAGGAGGGGGTCCACGTCGAGCTAGCTAAGCTTCCAGTAAGCCCTGCGCCAATGCGGGGAGTAACGCCATGCATGCAGGGGAGATGGACACCCTCAGCCCCCTACGGTACCATGTCTACTGCCTACAGAGCCCTACCTGCACTACTCTCCTCAGGTCTTTGGGAAAGAGCTCACTCATGCCAGAAGGACCGAGTACTCTTAGGTTCTAGATAGAATCCTTTTAGAAAAAAGGTGGCTTCGGCTGTCCCCATAGCAGAACCCTTTGAAGAACCCTTTTTGGTTCCAGGTAGAACTGTTTTTGTTCCAGGTAGAACCTTTTGGAGTTCCATGTAGAACCCTTTCCACAGAGGGTTCTACATGGAACCAAAAAGGGTTCTACTTGGAAACAAAATGGGGACAGGTGAAAAACCCTTTTGGAACCCTTTTATCTAAGAGTGTCGGGAATGGGGAAGTATTTAAATGACTTCATTGCATGTATTTGAACAATGTATTACTTTTGTGTATTTTGTCATTGGCATTAGATTTCGTGGTTGTTTTGTACTTTACATTTTGTCCATTGCCATCAGCACATAGTGGAAGAAGGCTTTTGGCAAAGCTAAGACAGTTATATGGCTAGGCAGTGAACGTAGCAAACCAGGCTCATGGGTGCCCTCTCCGTGTTGCCGTTAGGCGTTAAATGAACACCTGGCTACAGAGGCTTGGTTCATGTTGTAAGTTAACAACAAACAGACCAAGGTTTACTCAGCAGATGGGCTGGAGAGCTAAATGACCAGAAAAAGAATAACAACGAACAAATGGTGTGGACAAAGACTATTGTTGGTCTGTGTGTGTGTGTGTGTGTGTGTGTGTGTGTGTGTGTGTGTGTGTGTGTGTGTGTGTGTGTGTGTGTGTGTGTGTGTGTGTATGCACAGAGGACATATACGTTTGTGTGAGTGAGTCCAGGTGCGTATATATGTGTGCTCCAAAGTGTTACCACACACACACACACACACACTCACACTCACACATACACGTGTATTCCCCCGGTGTGTTTGTAATCCCTCATAGAGCCACCTCAGCAGGTGAAGAGCCTCACTAGAGAGGGGGTGACGGGCTATAGGATTAACATTATCTAAAACTCTCCAGCCTCCCAAAGTATCATCCAGCGTGCTTAAGTTAAGGTGCAGGACCGGGGTGATTTGCATAAGTAATTAGCTAATGTGCTGTTCCATTTCTCTCCCATCTGGCTTCATGAGCCAGACCTCATTTCTCAAATTGACAGCCTGGTCTCTATCGCTAGCCACACTGCAACAAGGCGCCCACCAAATTAATTTGTCAACCTTCTCCAGTAATGGGACATTCACCTTGAAAACTCAATTTACCAGAGTCTGTCTGAAGGAAAAAGCGAGAGAATTTTCTCAAAAACACTTTGGGGAGAAAACACAACAAAAGCATGGCTGAGGTTTTGGTACATGACGACCAGGAGAGTGTGTTGAGAGAGGAAAATTGGCAGAGAGGGTGTTGAAGTGGGTTTAACATCGCTTGTTGTTTGTACCGTAGAAAGAACATCAAAACAGAGGCACAGTAAAACTGTTGGATACATACAATAATCCACACAATATGCTATTCATAGAGTCTGATTTTAGAACACTGGATTGGAAATAAAGGTTAGAAATTTGGCTAAAATGACCACCAAATTCCTTGACTCACACACACACACACACTGCGATTGTTTGTACATGAACATCAGAATTGAGATATGATGTGTAACGGGAGCTTAAGGAGATAGAGCCCAAGGCAAGAGATTTTTCACACGCAAATAACAAAGTAGCATTACAGATTCCTAAGGGCATGAGGTATGGACTCTTCATAATGTTCACTAAAGCTTAGTGGGCTCTTCTCTTTTAACCCCTCTCTCCACCCACTCCTGGTTATTCTCGTCGGCCCGAGTTGTGACAGGCATGAGCAGGGGGTGCAGGGGTTGGTGGGTGGAGGGGGCTGGCGAGAGCGATGCCAGGGCACTCTGCTCAGGGAATAACTCAGGGAAATGGGCCAAAAAGCCAATCTAATGAAACCCCCCAAATTAATTTTCAGTCTCATCTTTAGCTGGAGGCGGTGTGGAGAGCCGGGAGCCTGCGTCTTTTTGTGGAGAAAAGGATGGAGAGAGAGGGGGGAGAAGGAGGAGTGGGAGAGGGGGTAACATCATATTGAAATAAAAGAGAAAACGACTCTCTCTCTCTCTCTCTCTCTCTCTCTCTCTCTCTCTCTCTCTCTCTCTCTCTCTCTCTCTCTCTCTCTCTCTCTCTCTCTCTCTCTCTCTCTCTCTCTCTCTCTCTCTCTCTCTCTCTCTCTCTCTCTCTCTCTCTCTCTCTCTCTCTCTCTCTCTCTCTCTCTCTCTCTCTCTCTCTCTCTCTCTCTCTCTCTCTCTCTCTCTCTCTCTCTCTCTCCTTATTAAATTCCTTTGTGCGCCTCGCCTGTTCCGTGCTCACTGGTGTTAAAATGGCTATTCATTTTGCCAGCTGCCACCCTGGTAGTAAAGGAGAACTGTGACTATGGCGCCAGACCTCTGGGCATAACACACACAGGTATTAGCAGTGACAGAACTGACATACAGTGAAGTAGAGCTAAGTAATGTAGCTAGCATCTTAGTCAAGCATAGCCCTGGCTTGATGTTAAAATCAGTCCAGCACATCCACATATTTCTCTCCGTGCCATTTAACTGCGCCACTCCCGCGCCACACGCGTCGACCTTGGCGTTTTCCACTGGCGCGGCTGGTGCCATCTGCAGACGGCAGGCTTGGGCAGTAAAGCATCCCGACCCCAAGTTTTTGGGCCCGTTACGCCTACACCAGGGGCCCGGGCCAGATGGCACTACCCACTAAGAGGGTTTTACTGCAGCTAAAGACGACCGGGCAGAGCCTGCCCGCCTCCCTCCTCCCTGCTTGCTGTGCCAAATGTGCCCCCTCTACCACCCTCCCTCGCCAACCCACCCAATATTTCTGTCATGATTATCCGGCACCAGACAATCTTCTAAAAGCCAAAAGGACATAACTGGCATAACTGCAGCACAGCAAGAACCTGCAGCTGCTGGGATATGAGCAGACTTTCTTATTAAGCTGCAGAGGAAAGTCCAACTTGTGTTTCACTGGGTTCTGAAACTCCCAATGAAGACAGAGTGCTCAGAAACCATGCTAAAACTCTAACTTTATACATATTTTTCGATACACACGTGTGGGCACATACCCATGTGGGCGGACTGACAGACATACCTACAGACAGACAGACTAGTTCAGTTGTCTACAGTCTACAGCCCAATGAAAATCTTGATTACTGTGACAGAAACAAAGGTATAACGTCTAAGTCTCAACTGCTATAATGCCTTCATAACGCTTTATAAGAGTGCGTAACAAAAATAACAATTGTACAAATCGGTTAATGTTCAACCTAAATGAGTTCCAAACATTTGGAGCGTGTGTGTTTGAGCGTGTGCATGTTCTCATTGGGTTTACCCAGCTCCTTCCCAGTGTACCAGTGGTCCCAGGCCCTGATTAGAGGCTTAATAGAGGGCCTGCTGAGCTGAGGAGCTCTGTGTATTGACTGCAGGGAACACACTCCGCTCCCAAATCCCTCCTCCCCAGAGCCCCTGCCTTAAACCTCCACTCTGCCCTCCCCTCACCAGTCTACACCTGTGTGTGTGTCTTTGATTGTATGTGTGTATGTGCGTGTGTGGTAGAGGTAAAATGCATCCAGTGTTTGTGAATACTGTTAGGGCACGCTACAGAGGCTGCTCTGCTCACTGGACTTTACATCACCAAGTAGTAGGGTGGGTTTTTTTGGACTCTGCTTCATGACATGATTGATTTTCTTTCAGCGAGTCAACCATAGAGGTCTCCCAGGAGATCTGAGCTGGGGGGTGGAGGTCGGGAGAAACTAGACTGATAGGTACGTGTGTGTGTGTGGGTGTGTGTCTGTCATTTTCCTTATTTCATCATCATTATTATAATCAATATAAGTACTACTAGCTTCGGATGAAGCTGTTATTGTTGACATGAGCAGCGATGCTATTTTAACAATGATAACATGTTCTATTATTTCATCCTTTTTTTTAATACAGTGATATTAATGCTAAAGTACCTCGGAGTATCCATCTGTACTCGTGTAGTACAGTACACTAGAGCCTGACTAAGTATTGTGTACAGTGTCTGCCATGCTCCCAAACCTAAAGGCTACTCGGCACTATTTGCCTCTCAGATCCCAATGATCAATGTCTTACAAGACGACATGTTTGCACTAAGGGGCACAAAGCCCGTGTTGGAGCCCAGATCACTGAAGCAGACGGACGAGACGCAGCGCAGACAAATTACTCCCGCTTAACCCAATCCCGGCACATGTAGCACATCTCTCCCTAGATTTGTCAAGGCTTCGTCCTCTGTCAGCTATTATCCACTTTATTTCATTCTAGGGATCAAATTTGTATCCAGTTAGGCCTCTCATCTCTAACTCAAAGGGAATAAATAAAACTAGTCTTTATTGCACAGCACCCTGAAACAAGAAAAGAGAGGAACGGGAGAAGAAGAAGAAAAAAATAAATCTCCAATTAATTCGGATCAAGTCAATAACACTGTAATATTTATGAAGGCTGGAAGCCAGCCTGCCCTAAAACCCAAACTCCAGCAATCCTGAATTATAAATTGGTATTGATTTGTGTTGTGGGTGAGTGTGTGTGTGTGTGTGCACGGCGTGTGTGTGTGTGTGAATCCCTTTGTGAAGAGGGATAAATGTGTAGACAGGGTGTCTTAAGGTCTACTGTATGTATATACTGTATATATATATGTTTGATATGTTTTCTAAGCGTTTCCTAAGCGTTTGTCTATATGTTTATAACTGAGTGCATACTGTATGAATGCATGTATTGACACTGTAGCCAATCCATTTAGTTTGTTATGTCTGTGTTTTGTGTGTGTTATCATGTCTATGTGTGTGTGTGTGTATGTGTGTGTGTGTGTGTGTGGTGAAAGCAATAGGGTCTCATCCTGCCCCGGCGTCAGAGTTGCATCAAATATAGATGATCCTGCATCCCCTGCGAGATATGTACACAGTGCATAACAAAGTGTTGATTCACACACACAAAGAGCCAAACCTTGGAAACAACAGGATTTCAACTGTCATTACCCCCCACCGCTAACAAACTCAACTTGGTAGGCAACCTATAGTTGGAATACTGTATAGAATTCCAGTCTGTGCAATAAAGATACAATATCATGGTTTGGTTTATGATTGATCAACTGCCTCCCTGACTGTTTTCTCCCCAGTTAAAATGTCTTCGGGAGATTTCACAACTACTCTTTCACGAGCATATCATCTCTTGGTGAAATGTTTTTATGTAATATTGCTGGTGGATTCGTTTTGTGATGTTATTCTGCGTGGTTTGACAGGTTAAGCCCTATGAGAGGTAAGTGTAAGAAATAGAAACATTGGGAAACACTGTGTTCTCTCTCATAGTTTGTAAGCTGATCATCAATTCTAATTCCTTGGGTGGCGTCTGTGCGATGATCCTGTGCACCGGTGTTCCCGATGAGCCCTGTGGACTCGGACTGGTTACGGTGATGTAATGGATCTCCTCGACTTCCCCCTGTGTGCTCTCTCTCTCGCTCTCACTCTCTCGTGGCCGGCCCCTCTCCTGCGACCCTCCTCATATCAAATCTCAGAATCTTTATATAGAAATCGATACCCTCTTAATCTGCTCCTCTTTGTCCCTGCCTCCCTCCATCCATTCCTCTTTCCCTCCCTCCGTCCTCCTCCACCCATCCTGTCTCATTCTCACTCCCTCACGCCACCACTCTTCTCCACTCAGCCACCCCCCAACGCCACCTCCTCCCTCCTCATCCACACCGTCACTCTTCTTTTCCTCCATCCAGTGATTCACACCCTCCCTTTCCTTCTTCCCTTGAACTGCTGTGGCTGGTTCGGGCATGCCGCGTCCAGATTGCATCCTCACACTACAACAAAAAAACCAAAGGCTGATAAACAAAACCTGCTTGCTGATGAAACGAACTACCCTCCATCGCAGACTGACCTAAATAATCTGAGGGGTTGTTCCCCATGTTAGATATTCATAAAGAGGAATGTATGCTCCAGCTATGAAGGTTAAGTGTCTTGCTCAAGGGTGAAAACCAACAACAGACAACTCTTATTTTCAAGTTAGACAATGTTTCAAGAGCTCTACTGTATATCAGGGGTGTTAAATACAACCTGCGGGCTGTGAGCTGTTTTGAATGGTCATAGCAAGCATGCATTATAAACAAGCAGCTCTTATCCTGCATCAAATTGCCTCCTCACATCTGTTTGGCAGGACTGGGCTCATGGATGGACCGACTTAATTAGCCACACCACACTCCTCCTCCTGATTAAACCACCCGAGTGTGTGTGTGTGTGTGTGTGTGTGTGTGTGTGTCAGTGGGGTTTGGAGGGAATGGAGGGTTATCTGTGCATTGTTAATTGGGGAAACACTCGGGTGATTAGCGTGCGAGAGAGAGAGACCGTCGTGGGGAGGGGAGTTGGCCGGTATCAAAGGTGAATACATTCCTGATAGGAAGATGCTGCTGCCCCATGGTTTCACAATCAGCTGAGTTAAAGATAGGGGGGGCACATATATCACTGGGCAGAACAGAGCCAATGCCACATATTGGGTTGAGGTAAAGGACTGGGAAGGGATGAGCAGATGGGCGTTTGGGGTGCGAAGGCATCCCAGCTAAGCCTGGGCTGTTGAGTCGATGGTGGGGCTGGGAGTGGAGGGCTCGGCGAGGGGTCCCCGGCGGTGTTTACAGATTACATCCCACCCCGTGTTGGCTCTTTGAGAGCCACGGGAGGCAGCGATATGTCAACAGCAGGATCAACAAACAGGGATCGATAGCTTTTCTCTCACCGACGAGTAGCGAGGGGATAACGGCAGCATTAGTGACAGGCAAGCGCTGGGGGCAGGAGGGCTTAGCGGCTGGCAGGTCTTGGTAGGGGGCCCTGTCAGGACCAGGGATTTTCCCAGTTCCCATGCCCCCACATGGAGCGCTATTCGGGGTGGGAAGGTGGATTGGAGTCTGTGCCTGGGAGGCGTGGCTGGATCTGTTTGTGAAGAGAGTCAGTGAGTCGATAAGTGGGTTCCAATTAGGGCCTAATCCCATTTCAGTTAACTATACCTACCCAGAACATTCAGCTCCACAACAGAGAGTAAACAAGGACAGAGGTAAGGGGAACGAGTTACTATCCTAAAACAAACGGTGAATGATATCTTTTCCCCTCTGGTGAATAGGTTTATGGGCAACCTTGGGCCAGTGCACACTTCGCAGCGCATCACATCAGCCATGCTCAGCCCCGGGGGCCCGCTGGAGGCCCTGGCTCCACCCCGGCCTGATGGAACCACCCAGACGGATATTACCACAGACTGTGAACGCTAAGACAGGTAGCGAAACACCCCTTCTGTTCCCAACCGCCTGCCAACAGGGTGACTTGGCAGCTTCCGAGCCCCCGTTCAACAGAGGGAGAGTGAAGTGTGATATACTCACAGAGCCTTTGGGTTTTAAGGGACTGGAAAACCCTCCTCTGAATGGTAAATGGAGGATGATTGTTTAATGGCAACATCTGTATTTGAATAACTGCTCGAGGAGCTTCAGCCTCCTTGAGGAAAATGCAAAGAATCAATACGTTGGAGAGTCATGCAGGTTGGATACGAGTAGTGGTTCTCCTCAGGGAATCAAAGCCAAGAGAGAGGTAGGAATAATGACCTGTTTTTGTGGGAGCATTGTTCACCAGAGGCAGCTAGTCGTATCATATCATCCCGGGGTAGAGTGCGACCGTGGCTGTGATTGTGTGGTTTTCTATTTGGGGGAGCTGTAGTGTGTGTGTGTGTGTGTGTGTGTGTGTGTGTGTGTGTGTGTGTGTGTGTGTTGGAATAGATACCCTGCTGAAAGGCGAGAGGGGTGAACCACAAACACTGGCGCTGATATTTCCCTCTTACCCTGTGGAGCAGTCGTCAAGGTCATCTGGGCTAACCCTGGCACAAGCACATAAATATATGAGCACACACACACTAACACATTTATACAGACTCACTGTCTCTCTCACACAGTATAAGTCGAGGAGCAACTAGAAGGTTTAAGGTAATGTGGCTAGCTACTGTATATTTTGAATTAAGGAGAAGAGACAAGAAACGACTTCAGGTTGAGAGTTTTTGCATCTCTTAGCAGAGCCCGAGGGGTGGCAGTCATTGGATAAGATTACAGTACTGTAAACACACTGCAGGTACCTCACACACATACGCCTCACTGTGGCAATCGACCCCATTTCCCCTGTCCCCAGTGCTAGTCTCACCACCATCGGTCAGCAGACCAAACAAAATTCTTGCCAAAATAGAAAATATATCTATGGCCCTAGAGGATGACGTCTACCCCTTTCGCTCTCTCCTTCTCTTAAAGACCGTTTGGGTTCCTGAAAGTTGTGAAGAAGCAGCAGCAGGCAGTCTCCCCTTGTGTGAGGGACGGGATATACTGAATAATTGAACCAGAAGACCAGGCCACCAACAGTCCACCATCCATATTTAACACCTACACCACAGTCTCTGACCCCCATCCCATGAACACACACACCCCCTGAGTTTCAGTCCCCCAACCACCACCCCTGATATAGCCGAACTGCACCTTTCTAAGGCCGAAACACAAAAGATACCACAAAGCAATGCGACCCACAACACAACACCAGACAGGGTGACCTCCATAATGCCTATGTGATAAAAAGCCATTAAAACAACATCGACACGGGGGCAACTGCCTTCGATAACATACATTAAGCCCAATGCAAACTCATGTAATAGCAGTTGGCCCCTTGTACCCATAACCTGTCTCCTCAAAACATAACCCCGGACAAATAACCCACAAAACCTGACAACGATACACTCCCCAACCTGGCAACCCCTTCCTCTCTCTCGGCCCCGACTCATCCCACTTCCATAGCCTCATCTTTTTTTCTTCTTTCAATTTCTACCCGGGCTGCCGAGTAATGTCCTGCTTTTATTGTAAATCTATACTCTTAATCTGTCCGGCTCTGATGTGCTCGCTGGCCGATCAATAGGCTGCGATTGCTGGAAAGAGTCCGGGGAGGCTGATAACCCCATCACCCCCCGCAGAGTTAACCCTCACTGGAAGTCAGTCCAGCGCCTGGAAACGTGCATGCATGCATAAACACATAAATATTGGTGTTTGCTAATACCCGTCCACACAGATGTTCACTGAGTGCACAAAACATTAGGAACACGTGCTCTTTCCATGACAGACTGACCAGGTGAGTCCAGTTGAAAGCTATGCTCCCTTATTGATGTCACTTGTTAAATCCACTTCGATCAGTGTAGATGAAGGGGAGAGACAGGTTAAAGAAGGATTTTTAAGCCTTGAGACAATTGAGCCATGGATTGTGTATGTGTGCCATTCAGAGGGTGAATTGGCAAGACAAAAAATGTAAGTGCCTTTAAACTGGGTATGGTAGTAGGTGCCAGGCGCACCAGTTTGAATGTGTCAAGAACTGCAACGCTGCTGGGTTTTTCACATCTGTATCAAGAATGGTCCCAAAAAAAAAGACATCCAGCCAACTTGACACAACTGTGGGAAGCATTGGTGTCAACATGGACCAGCATCCCTTTCGACACCTTGTAGTCCACGCCTCGACGAATTGAGGCTGTTCTGAGGGCAAAAGGGGATGCAACTCAATATAAGGAAGGTGTTCCTAATGTTTTGTACACTCCGTGTATATCCACACGTTAACAGATGTCAGCACCTGATAGATGACATGACTTTTGCTTTAAAGCTCTAGTGTAATACTGATCATATGAAAAAACGAGGAGGCTTCAATATATACATTATATGAGATCTACTTCCAGGAGAGCTTTCATAATTCCCCATCGACTGGTGCAACCAATGATGGACAGCATCCCAAGCCACTCATAAACAGTAACCGACACCAACAGAGACAGCCCTAAACAAATGTCCATTGACAGACTGTAGGGGATGGCTAGTGGTTAGTACTATAGAACAGATCATGGAAAGCTATGAGGGGTTGGGGGTGGGGAGAGAAGGGTATGACTCCCATGTCCAGCAGATCCATTAAGGTAAGAGGGTGAAAAGAGATAGGGGAGATAGGAGGAGACAAGGAGGGGTTAGGGCCAGTGTGGTCTATACTGAGTAATTAGCCACTGGTCCCCCAGTAAGCTCTGACAGTCTCTGGGAATTTATGGTCCCACTCATGGAACTGGCCCGGCCATCTAATTGCAATATTAGCTTGTAATAACACCTGTTTTAATGCCCGCAAACCAATATTTCACCACGCCCCATTGGAGCTTTCTGCTTGCCTCGGCACGATTTGTCCCATTAAATGACAACACTGGAAACAAACTGCTTCCTGGTTTTAGATGGAGGTCCCACCCCAGAGTACAACCTCCATTTTGTCTGCCAACCAAATGTATCCCCTACCCATCCCTTGTGCTGGTTATAGGGGCAAGTGTGTATGTCCAATGTGATATGTCATAGAGAAGGCATGCAAGACATGTATAAGACATGAGTAATGTATAATGATCACGAGAGAAAGAGGACCCAACTAAGATTGTTTTTCTGAATAAAGTTCCTGCAATTTCATCATTTTATATTCAAATGCTTGCTATATAGGGAGTGTGTGTGCACTTGCATACATTTAATCACGAGTGAGTGTGTGTGTATGTGTATGTGTATGTGTGTGCGTGTGTGTGTGTGTGTGTGTGTGTTTATCAGCGATAATCCGAGAAGAGGTGGTAAAAGATGCAGAGCAGAATCAGAGTTTGATTTACAGGGTCTACGGATCATTTAAAACAGAGGCGCTTGTGTGTGTGTGTGTGTGTGTGTGTGTGTGTGTGTGTGTGTGTGTGTGTGTGTGTGTGGAAGGGGCCATGAATTGCCGGCATTAACCACTTTACAATGGCGACTGATAGGGGTGATTTGCATCGCGGGTCACCAATAGCAACCCTCCACCCACCCTGGCTAACTGTTTTATCTGTTGGTTAAGTAGCTTGAGGCTGCGTCCCCATAAATCCTGTATCTCTTAATAGGGCACTAAAATGCAGCGATATGGGCCGTCCGGCACTAAATCATGAGCCAGGCTTGTCGCTGGTAAACATTTTGGAATTGTTTGGGTGGGGTGTAACGAGCGTAGCGATGTAGCGGGAGGGTGACCACTGACACACACACTCTAGTTGAGGATGATGTGGCACAGGGACATTCCTGCAGATTTCTACCCGAGGATAGGCCTATTGGGACTGGATATGCATGCAAGTGTGTGTGGTGCGTAGTCCTGCATGTGTGCGGCAGTGGAGGCTCCTCAGAAGAGGAAGGGGAGGACCATCCTCCTATCCTTTTTGATAAAACTATACTAAATATATTTGCGTCAACAAATAATTGATTAAAACACACTGTTTTGCAATTAAGGTCTATAATAGCCTCAACAGCACTCTGTAGGGTAGCACCATGGTGTAGCCGGAGGACAGCTAGTTTCCTTCCTCCTCTGGGTACATTGACTTCAATACAAAACCGAGGAGGCTCATGGTTCTCACCCCCTTCCATAGAATAATTATGACAACTTTCGGAGGACGTCCTCCAACCTATCAGAGCTCTTGCAGCATGAACTGACATTTTGTCCACCCAATCAAAGGATTAGTAAATATATCTAGTACTAAAAGCATAAGCTACAGCTAGCTAGCACTGCAGTGCATAAAATGTGGTGAGTAGAGAGAAATACAATAGTTGAGCAGTTTTAAACATATTATTTTCTTCAAAAATCACTTTCACTTACTTAGCTAGCAAATGCAGCTAGCTAGTTTAGCCTACTCAAACACTCGACTCAAACAGGGGGATTCTATGTTAGCTAGTGGGCTATGACTATCCAACACCACAACACTGGAACTCTTCCAAGTTAAGGTAAGCTTTCGGTTTTACTAATTTATTGCCACCGGGCCCCGCCGGTGTAACTGCTGAACTTCTTACTGACTATACACTGTAACGTTTCTGCATGATTGTAGTGGGTTTGCTAACGCGTTAGTTCTATTAGCAACTGTATGTTGACAATGACGTTACTTTAGCTAATATGGTGACAGCGATTTAGGCTGTGTGTAGCGGTTATGATATGGTTTGGCTTGGAAAGTTTTTTTTTGCCTGGTCGCAGCTAATGTGTTGTACATTGAAGTCCACAAGCGAAGGGAAAAAGTGAGAGGAGGAGAGCGCGTAAGGAATATAACGTGGCTGAAGGAATACAACGTGGCTGCTATGAAAGCGAACTGTGTTTACGTGTGATCAGTGGTGTATTCATTCCGCCGCTTCAGTTGAAAAACATTTCTTAAACGGAAGCAAACGGATCAAACATACCTGAATTTGTCCAATAAAAACTCTCGTTTGCAACTGTTGGACTAATGATTACACCCTAGATCAGCTAGATACAGGTAATGACCTGTGTGTACCTATTAAATAAACTTTCAATCACAGGCTAGGTTGTAGCAACCTCATGATGAGTATTGGGAATATTCGAGTATCATGTAGTAGCCTAAACCTATCGATGTTACATTGAACTGGGTGAATGGAATATGAATGACAGTCATCCAATATGCTGTAATAGAAATAAGGCCATGCTCATTAAAAAAATAATAGTCCTCCCTGTAATCGTATATGCTCAGGGTTGGGTAAATTACTTTCTAAATGTAATCCGTTACAGTTGCTAGTTACCTGTCAAAATTGTAACCAGTAACGTAACTTTTTGATTACCCAAACTCAGTAACATAATCTGATTACTTTCAGCTACTTTTAGATAACTTTCCCTTTAAGATGTATTAGAAGAACACACAAATTAATATCACCAATTGAACGACATCTATTGCAGGATAAATCAGTGTTAGAGTTTACAATGCACTTTACTTTATGGGTTGGTTATGTAGGCTTCTTCTAACCCATTGCTTTTTACTACAGATAATAATAGGATTACATTAAAAACCAAAGTCTGTCAGATTTCCCGTCATTCCAATTAATTTAATACCCCTTGATCTTCAAGAATAGGACTTGTAAATATAGATTAGCCAAATTGTTTGACCTGAGCAAAATATTTTTTTACACTCTGTTGGGGTCTCAACTTACTGTTGAGAGTTAGAATAGTAGAATACACAAGGTGCAATTTAGAAATGTTGTTGTGCATCAGTAATTTTTCTGTTGTTATGTCAGCTACTTATAGTCACTCAATTAGCCATGTCAGCTAACAATTTTTAGATTTGTAAAATAGTCTAGCCTGCTATCTAAACTTGTATTAATCATGGCCGAAAGCTGACCGAGCACACAGGGCATGTGCCCAGGGGCCCTGACCTCGAGGGGGCCCCCATTGATGTTGTTAGTCACTGTCACTCAGATATCATTAACATGGCATAAGTCATAGCAAAATGTGTAGAATTGCAGGTAATTAGCTTTCTCTCTGTTGTCAAGAGGGGGGCGACTAAAGTGTTTTGCCCGCGAGGGCAAAGCCTATTCCTGCTCTCTTCAAGTGATCCATCAAACACATTTGGTGTCAATAATTTTCAATGCTGATTCAAATGTCATTGAGAAAACAAACATCCTTTCTGAATATAAAAGTAATCCTATAAGTAATCATTTTGTTTTGAAAAGTAACTGTAATGTGATACAATATTTTTGCTGGTAACGTAAGGGATTACAGCTACCGTTTTTGGGGGGGGGTAATCCGTTACTCCCCAACCCTGGCTAGAGGTCTGACTAAAGAGAATAGTTTGAGATTTACTGAGATCTTAACCTGATCTAGGAAAACACAGTGTGACATGTGGCTTTGGACTGTTACTACCACAGGCAGCAAAAGGTGAGAAGACATGTATGTGTGTGTTTATACGTATATGTGTGTGTTTTTATATATATATATATGTATATATATATATATATATATATATATATATATATATATATATATATATATATATATATATATATATATATATATATATATATATATATATATATATATATATATATATATATATATGGGTGTGTGTGTGTGTGTGTATTTGTTGTGTTTGTTGTGACTCTGTATATGTGGATCACTGGTTTCCAAGCTTCCAGCTCTCCTGTCCCCTGGCCATTCTCCAAGCTCAGTCTAACGAGCCAACATGGATTTGGTAATGACCCTTGTGCCCTCAGAGGCCACTACTGTCCTTTTGGAGGAGGTCAGTATACCCCAGCCAGCCTGACAGTCCCAATGATAGACACAACCACGAAGGCTTGGTCTTGCTTACCTGCTTGGTCCCACTGCTTGCCTGCTTTGTGGCTGTGAAAGAAAGAAGTGGAAAAAAGGACTGTCCTTACCTGTCAATGATGACTGGGTCGGAGGGCGTCTCGTTGCGGTTTCCACAGCTCTTCTTGTCACAACAACGACTAGGAAAAAAAATAAAAGACACAATTCGCTATCACACTTAGGTTTACTAAAATAATTTCCTATCATTTGTTACTATAATTGTTGGACTGTCTCTGGTAACAGTGGGCATACAGCGGACTATGGAGTCAGAGAGGAGCCATGCGCAATCTGCTGAGTGCCACCCCCTCGTCCCTCTGTCCCCTTTCTCCCCCATCCCCCCACCTCGACCCACCCTCCAGCTGGGCAGGGCTCCAGCCAAGGTCACTCAGCGACTCACTGACAGTTTGGACAGCGCCCAGAGACGGCCTGGCCGGCACGGTGCTGAGCCACCTCCCTCTCTCCGTCCCCTCCGCTCGTCCATCCTGCCCCCGTGCCATCACCCCTGCCACACCGCCATGGCCACCCTGGCCTTGCCCAGGTCTGTGCCACTGCCCCTCTGCCCCTGCCCAACTGCTCATGTGGTGGCATGCCGTTTCAGAAAAGGGGGTGTGAATTCAGCCAAATGTGCTCTTCTGGTTGGTCGCCATGCGATGGTGGACAATGAGGATCAGTTTCCCAATCATTCTGATTCAGTCTAGTTTAACAATAGCACAGTGCAAAGAGAGTTTTTCCGTTTTTCCGTTTTGTTGGTAGTGGTAGTGGCATACTTTCTAGTAGTTTAGCAGTTCATTCAGTGTCAATTACATTGCATTCAGAAAATGAATTTGGATTCAACATACGCCTTTTGTACATTTACATTCAAAATTCTTTGCTTCATGCAGTGACTCAAATATATTTTATTTAACTAGGCAAGTCAGTTAAGTATTTACAATGAGAGCCTACCCCGGCCAAACCCTCCCCTAAACCGGACGACGCTGGGTCAATTGTGCACCACCCTATGGGACGCCCGTTGTGATACAGCCAGAGATCGAACATGGGTCTGTAGTGACGCTGCGATGTGAAATTGAAATGGGAGTCCTGATTCTGCGGATTGTTACAGTAACTAAGGTCCCATTTCAAATATAAATGTGTTATTCTAAATATAATTGAAACCAACCCTCTTATTCTTCAAAATTATTCATATTGCATGACCTGCCGAGGACCAATTATGCTCACACACTCACCCATGCTGTCATGAATCACATTGCCATTTGACAAACAAGCTTAAAACCGAGCCACCGAATGCCAAATTAACCCATTTTATGAATCATTTATCACACCGTTTGATCTCTAAGTAGAAGAAAAACATAAACTAAGTACTGTTTTTTTGCCTGGTCTTTGTGTGTGTGTGACTATTGCCATAGAACGCGCGCCACAATAATTTATTCCCCCAGCTACTTGGAACCATTAGCAAAGTTCCAGGAGACCAATTAGCATTGGAAACCCAGTGGTGCTGCTGTGGTGACAACCTCCTCAAACTGAGAAAGTGTTATAAACAAACTGGACCCCAGGAGCACTGCCAGGCCCCTCGGGGGACCCGGGGCCCTTCGCACACGAAAACAAACCTTGGCTGAGCGTCCACAATATCGCCTTAATGACGTTTCCCCCCCCGGGCCCAAACTGGCTAACACCCTGGCTAGCTAATGACTGAGAACACAGGCCAGTAAGTCAGACGAGTCCCACAAAACAACTAGACTGAATATCCAGTCAGCATTACTATGGTTTCTTCAGCTACAGCCGAGAAATAGTACTGAGTATGAGCAGTGCTGGTCCAGTGAGCGCCACAGCAATGAAACCAGAGGCCAACTTGATGATTTGTCAATCTAGCAAAAAGGACCCCCACCGAATCTACAATAAGAAGTGAGCCTGGAATGCCAGTTTTATCCCAAGATGGGCAGCCTGCCTTGGCTGGTCACTAGCATCATAATCATTGTCTCTCCAGCCAGCCAGGCATACTTCAAATGATCCCCACAAGTGGAATCTACTTAAGCACTGAAAAAAGGAGTGTTCGAAGCTGAACTATCAGAGTTTAGCTTTAAAAAACAAGAGAAGCCTTCAAAGGCTCCCTGAGGAACCTGAAGACGGGCATCAGAGGGATGGAGAACAGAGCCAGTCTGTTGGATCACAGGCCTGTGATAAGATGCGCACACAGTGAATGGCTGTCAATGGAGGGCTTGTTTTCAAAGGGCAAGTGCTGTAATTACCCAGCCCAAACATGAGGGCCGCAGCCAGACCTAATGATATGCGGCAGGACGGCAGGCAGACAGCCGGCTTGGCTGGGAAAGGACGCCCGTGGCAAGCCTTTCTCTCTCACACAGCATGCCCTCTTCCAGCCTGGCACCGGGGCTGGTGCACAGAGCCCAGTCCTGGCTAGCCTGTGTACCCATAGCACAGTCCTCCGATAACTGGTCCACGCCAACTGACTACCACAAAGCCCCATTTGGTGGTTTTGGAAGGAGCCAGTCTCAAATGAAAGACTGCTGTGTTGATATTGTGAGCCAATTCAAGTCACATTACATGGAATACAGTGACACTTCAAATGTACTTGCTAATCAACTACTGACATAGTTATGTTGATATTTGTGTGTGTGTCAAGTAGCGATATTTAAAAATACTTAAATGTATTTAAAAAAAACTGTAAATAAAGGATCTCCAATTTGATCCTACAATCTATAATGTCGTCATGTCTATCTAATTAAAGACAAATAAACTCATTGCAAATCTTTTAAATTGTCAAACCTTCCAATAGGTTCAGTGCTTTTAACTCTAAGATGAGAGTACTACTCTTTATCTTCAGAGAGTTCTGGACAAAGGGAAAAGTCTCAAAGCCACCACCAGGGACCACATGGCCATGCCGGAGAGGGTCCCTACCAGCTGCTACAGTATACTTCCACTGCAGGTTGAGTGTGTTACTTTATACGGCAGCGAGCCAGGCTGCAACACCACACGGGACTAGATAAAGACACCTCAGCCATCACGTCCCTGTCACCTGGGAGGCCGAGGGGGAGATCGAGATAGATGAAGAAAGAGAGCGCATCTCTCATCCCCTTCTCATTAGCCAATGGAAACACAGCATTCATCTGGGGAAGGATGGTTAATAATCACACTCAATCACGTAATGACCGACGCCAAGTGGAACCGTCATTAGGAAAATGAAGCGACGTATCAGAGGGGATCTCCAAGGAGGAGACAATGGGTCCGTCACTCAAAGAAGTCCCCACATTTTCAGTATCGACCATTTTTCAACTAAATGTTGAAAAGCTGAATGTTCCTCCATGCACTGTTTGAAATTGGCTTTGAAACATGAAACAAGACGCATGAGATAACCGGGAGACAACCCTCAGATAAAACATGATATGGTTTCCCCAGCTAGGTCATAAAATGAGTATGATAATGACTTTAGACCCTGATTCAATCAAAATAACAGACGGAGGGTTTCCATGGTGAGGCAAATCAGCGTTCTTCCAGCACCGTGTTTAAAAACGTAGCTGAATTATTGATTCAACTAATCAACAATTGCCTTCTCACAGGTAAATGCTCTCTATTGTCTTGCCCCAGAACAAGGTTTTGCTTGAATAGCAGTTGACGCATATGCAATTGGGTTCCAACAGGGATGACTGAGTCAGCGGAAAAGGCAAAGGGCTGTGTCGACCCCAACCCCCCCTCCCTCCCTCTTTTTTCTCCTCCAACCAGCTGAGGCCTCTCGTGGGCCAAGGCGTGAAACTCCTCAACCCCCCAGTGTCCAAGGCGGCACACAAACACACTTCCTGGATTGCATAATTAACGCTCACTCCTACCAGGCCCTAACCAACGCCCTACAGACTTGCGCCCAGCCAACCTCCATCAAAACACACACAAACACATAAAGCTCCCATCGACATGGGCCTTCATCCGGCAGACACACAGTGGGTAGATAATGACTCAGCATGGTAGTCAACTCAACTATACTTATTTAATGAGAGCAACCCGGTAGGGCTGTATAGAGAGGACTATATAGCACGAAGAGGGATGGCCCACAGAGGAATAAGGGTGCCTCTTCTTGGATAAAATTAACTGGTTTTGACCAATGGGACTTTAATCTTGAGCCTTGTGTTGATCCCTTAAAGGAAAAGTTCACCCCAACATAAATTTTTTTCCATAAAATGTCAATGGTATGTGTACATGTTGTGTAGATTCTTGTACATGCATCAGGAGAACTGCAGACCCCAATCCCAGATGAATTTAGACGGTGCCAATCGTGCCCATTCATTTGATTTTGGGGTGAAATATCCCTTTAAATAGAGTGGCACTCACCTGCACATTATCTCGTGGGTCAGAAGGACACGGCACATCTCTGGGTTTTTGTCCTGGCCCTCGTAGAGGATTGCCTGAGGAGAAGAAAAGAGCAGCCGGTATTTATGTTTGTTTAGCCGTGTGGTAATCCTACAAGTCTTCTTTGGGTCCCTGTACTTGAACTTGTGCTTTCCCTGTACAATTTCCGATCATAGCCCTGTAAAGGTTGTGACTACATATAACTGGAACGGCTTTGTGCGCGTGTTCATTATCAGTGTCTGCTACATTTCTACAATGGAAGTGGATGACACTTTATTAGTGTAAGCGCCGCTTGTCTAACTTTCACATCGTATTAACAGGGAGAGAAAGGAGGTTAGACTGAAGAGACGGAGGGGGACGATGAGGGAGCAACCCCCCCCCCCATTGTGGAGAACCACGTGGTGTAGAGCGGCCCAGTCGGCCCTCCACCCCTACCAGACAGATGGCGGTGCGAGGCCCAGTAAGAGAGCGAGAGACCACCCCCTGGGCATCCTTCCCTGGAGCTGTCATGTCGGCCATGGATGACGGATGACCACTGAGAGGAGCTGTTCCCTCCTTCATTCTCTCTATACCTCCTGTGTCAGAGGGATGGAGGGATGGAGGGAGGAAGAGAGGGGAGGGAGTGCTCCATCCCACTCCCAATGACGTACCCCTACCTCGTCCACCTAGGTGGTCAGTTGCCCCACACACACACACATGCGCACACACACACCCCCCAAGGGGACAATACTTTTAGGATAACGACCACTTCTGCATTATTGATTCCTCCCAGCCTCTATATTAAAATCTGCCAATTTCGCCAGAAGGGGTGGGGATTGCAACAGGGACCAGGGAAAGGGAGTGGGAGTGTGTGTGTGGGGAGGAGAGGAGGTGTGGGGGGTATCGGGTCGATATTTATACATCATCATTTCTGATTCAAGTAGCCGCTCCACCCCCTGGAGCTAGTCTGGGAGTTTTCATGGGGGTATATCATGGACGTACGTGAGTAATACCACCATGTCGAAAAAGGCAAAAAGGAGAGTCAAGATTCTGCTTTTTTGAGGATGATAGGACAGACTGAAGGGGGATATCAAACAGATATATTTTCCTACACATCCACTGTTAAAGGAAGATTATTTGTATTCCTATTGTGTGCAACATACTATTGTGTGCAACATGCTTTCCAGGTAAATGCATTATATACAGTAATACGTTTGAATTTGCCAATAGGAGTGTCTGAGAATGGGCTCCTAACAGCCAATCAATAGACCTGGGCCCCCCTCTGGCTGCTAGATGGCTGCCTTACTACAGTATGCAAAGTCTGCATGTCTGTCTATCCAAGTCTAGGCAGGAGGGAGGGATTTGAGTGGCGCACCCGAGGTAGAAAGCTCCTTGTGTTGTTGTCAGAATTATTGTCTCCAGCGTGCCGTCGCTGCAGCACATTAAGGGCTATTGATTGGTTTCCGTGGCTGGCGCTTTGTCGAGGACCTGGTTGCCGCATCGATCTGTGACAGCCTGACATGGCGACACGGAGGGCCTGGTGGGCTGGGGATAGGGAGGGCCTGGTGGGCTGGGGATAGGGAGGGCCTGGTGGGCTGGGGATAGGGAGGACCTGGTGGGCTGGGGATAGGGAGGACCTGGTGGGCTGGGGATAGGGAGGGCCTGGTGGGCTGGGGATAGGGAGGACCTGGTGGGCTGGGGATAGGGAGGACCTGGTGGGCTGGGGATAGGGAGGACCTGGTGGGCTGGGGATAGGATGGGAGGTTGGGTGGGCAGGAAGGAGTGTACAGTACAGCACAGTGTGTGGTGGAGCCAGGTTGCCCCTATGTCTTCTAGCCTGACTGGTCAAGACTAGTTATTTGCCACTGGGGTACTGTAACTTTAGCTCAGCGGGTAAAATGACTGAAGGGTGTCTGTGTCCATGGGTTCAAATCCCAGGTGGGATAGGATGACTCATGTTACATTATGTACAACATGGGTGGTGGGTTGCAGTATGATATCCAGTGAAACACTGCTACTGGAAACAATGTTCACACTTCACTGGTCACCTGTTAAAAGGCTGGGATCAGAGTAAGGGGAAAGCTCACCTGTTTGGTCATGGAGTCTATTAACCGTACAAACAGATCTTGTTCTGTCCTGATGCCTGCAACACAACACAAATATGTATCAGATATCCTGCAATTACACTGCAATAAAACCTGACACCAACTTGGATTATTGAAACGTTAAGATCCATTGACAGGAATGACAAGTTTAATGTCATCTTCCTCTGTAAATAATTTGCATAGAAGTAGGCGTGTGGTTTAGCCAAATGAGCAACAACGATATAAACATCAGCCTAAAATGCAAATGTACTCCTTTCACAAAAAGAGAAACATAAAAGACGGATTTCTAATAACGTCTTCTAACTGAATTCTGTTTAGTTGTGTCCCCATAGTGTCTTTATGTTTTCTGTAGTGCTTGTCATGTAGACCAAGCTTTTCTAACCCCCCTCAGCAAAAACAAACAAGCCTGTGCTCTCTAGATTTTACTATTTATGATTTCCCGGCTGCAACTGCCGAGTTCCCCTCGCTCCCTCTGCCTTTTTGGAGTTCTCATTCACAGACAAATTAAATAGCAATCATTATTGTTTATCTTTTATTAGCTTTGCAACGGAGCGTAAATACGGCATAAACACAACAGGGGGTAGGTAGTCAAAAAGGACCATGGGAAACTGCTAGTCGGTTTTCTATTTCTTGCCTGTAATTGCGTCAGGCTTTGGTGGTTTCTCACCATTTCTTTGTCCTTTTAAAAAAAATGTCATTTTTAGGTTACTTGTGAATTGTGCTGTACCCCACCCACAGTCTTCTGTTTCTTCTCAGGATGTGGTCTCAAAACAAAATCCATGGCAACAGGAATCTAAGCTGTGTGCTTTAAAATGACCACAGATCAGTGTTCAAATTTCAAGTTCTTTTCCCCAATGACCAAAACAGACTTTAGGATTTGGTGGTCGTCAAATATAATTCCAGATGTGATAAGGATTATCGTTTATATGTATGCTGTCTTTTTTTATTTAATGTCCTAGCTTAGCGGTTAGAGCGTTGGGCCAGTAATCAAAAGGTCGCTGTTTCGAATCCATGAGCCGACGAGGTGAAAAATCTGCTGATGTACCCTTGAGCTAGGCACTTAACCCTAATAGCTCCTGTAAGTCGCTTTGGATAAGAGCGTCTCCTAAATGAAAAAAAATGTAAAATGTTTTTCCTGAAAGTGCTAAAGCTAATCTTTCCACAGAGAGTAGCAAGAAGAGAGAGAACTCTGCAATATGTTTGGAGGGGTTATCATGGTCTTACCGTTACTGTAAAGAAGCTGTAGCCTGTAATGGATGCCGTTGTTGGTCTTCTCTCCATTGTACTCCTGAAAGAGTCAAAGGCAAACACAGAAAATTACCAAGATGGCTCTCAGCTTTTGAGGTGACACCCAAAATCAAAGGCAACAGCAGCCCATTAGTCCCCTGCTGGGATGTTGTCATAAAGGGTCTCGTACGTAATCCAATATCTCACAACAAAATGAACTACCTGAGAAAAAAAGAACTAGACCATCCTAATCTACGCTCTGTCTCAATCTACTCTATCGTTGAAATTCTCAGAAGAGCCCAACATCCCAGTCCTAATCCAAGCAGATGTTGGGCCACAAATCGAAATCTTAAACCCAACTCTGGTGCCACAGGGAATACCCAGACTAATACGGCATCCACTGCATCCAATTAGAGATCATCTGAAGAGGAAACATAAATCCCTTAAGAGGCCAGGGGACCAACCAGCATTATTACTGGTTATCCACTGTTATAACACTGTTATTACCTTGTGGTTTCATTTTAGGTCGAATGAACTTGCAATCAGAAAGCTGTTAGTTAAGGTATATCACACTGCCTATGTGTCCACAATAACAGGTACATCTAATAATGGTATGCAACTGAAAACATATTCATTAAGGTGAACATTTGTAATATCTACTAGATTTGTATAGGAAGACAGTTCTGGGAAAGTTAGTTCTAGGGGTTCATGTTTTTAAAAACAATCTCTTTTCCCATAAACTCTGAGGATAATCCACACCGTTATATTTATGAAGTTGCTAAGCCCTTGCTATTTTTGAGTATTTGTCTAGGCCCAAAATCCCACCGCAGGTCCATGATGATATACAACATGGAATCTCCATCTTTCCTCCAACTCCTGTCGCTGACATGCACACAACAAACCAGCTGCCTTACTGTTGCACCGTCTAGCCAGGAATAAATCAAACAGCAAGAACAAAAGGACAAACCCAGGTAAGAACTAAAACAACCCTGTTACCACAACTATACAGAGAGATGCAGTAAAAGAGAGGAGACGTTATCTCTAGTCTAAGTGACAGTGCCCAGTTAGTGTTGGTCGCCACGGTCACCGATGACCTCAGCTCCCAGGTGGGCCAAGTCACTCTCACTGATCTCGTGTCACCTCTTCAACGGGCGGGCACCGGGAGAGGCCACATTCTCTCTCTCTCTCTCTCTCTCTCTCTCTCTCTCTCTCTCTCTCTCTCTCTCTCTCTCTCTCTCTCTCTCTCTCTCTCTCTCTCTCTCTCTCTCTCTCTCTCTCTCTCTCTCTCTCTCTCTCTCTCTCTCTCTCTCTCTCTCTCTCTCTCTCTCTCTCTCTCTCTCTCTCTCGGTGCCAAGTGTGCCGTGGAGTCTTGGCAGGGGCCCAGGGGCAGGCTGGAGGTCAAAGCAGAGGGGAACGGGCAGGGAGGACGGGAGAAGCGGCCGTGCCAGCTGGCCGCTGTCCCTCCTGACCGTGGGCGGAGCTGTTCTCTGTAACCTTTTACTGAGAACAACCCCCTGGCAGCATGGCCCAGGCGGCAGGTAGAGAAGTGGGTTACCATTACCACTGAGAGCACAGGTACTGCTGAACAATACCAGAGACAGAGAGAGACAGAGAAGGACAGACAGAGAGCCTCATAGACTGGTCAACTATATAACAGAGCTTGTAAATGACATAAACAACTACTGCTTAAAATGAATACAAAGGCTTTGCATGAGCATGTCTGATCAAATCATCATATTTGCTCTACTATGTTGTATTATTTTAATGAAAATGTTTTATTTAACTAGGCAAGTCATTTAAGAACAAATTCTTATTTACAATGACGAACTACCGGGGAACAGTGGGTTAACTGCCTTGTTCAGGATACCTTCACGTAACCTCATATCAAAATGAATTAAATAAAAATACTATTTGAGTTTAATGTCTGAAACTGCTTCATTCAAGACTTCCTGCTTTCTGCTCATCACTGCCCCCCAACAGGTTCTTTGGAAACTGTGAGGTCGTCTCTATCTGAATGGTTTCTATCCTCAACCAGCTCTCAGGACTTTCTTTGGAAGTTTCAGGAACTGTAAAAGCTTCATGTGCTTTCTAAAATCAAATACTTTGATTTAGTATTGAATTACTAACAATAGATACTTACAATATGTCAAATATTTTAATTAAATGAAAACATGATCTTTATTTATGAGGTGGACATAATCAATATATAATTTACATAAAGTATATTATCTTAAAATGAATGTGTACAATTTTGTTTATGAAATTTGAATCAATTCAAATCAATATAATTAAATTAGTGTATATAAAATAGAATATAATTCTGTTTCAGAATGTAGAGATTAATAAAAAATCGAATTCACTAAAGAAATGCATTACATTACATTGCAGTAAACTGTATATAATAAATCAACGAACAATATAGGGAAAGAATATTGCTCTCGACTTGACATCAAGAAAACTGTGAGTGTATCCACAGTTTCTGTGCTAGACATTCCATATTTCAATGCATCACTGCGCTATAGCACTGAATGAAGCAGAAAGAATGACGTCCCACAAACACGGGCCCCAGCGTCAACGCCACCCTTTTATCCCCAATGCCAGCTATACCTGGCACACATGCCCTCCTCCCAATTCCCCTTTGTGTGTTGGTCTTACTTTGTCTTTCTCCACAAAGTCTATGTAAGAGGTTCTCTCGATCTCCACGGGCTGGCCCTGTCGGTCGAACAGCGCCAACACAAAGTGGAAGAAGTTGGATTTGCGTAGGTTCGAGGGCGGCTGTTTTTCATAGTGAGCCCGGGCCAGACCTACACCGCTATAGATAGGAGAAAGAGAGAGAGAGGGACAGGGGGAGAGCAAATGGGAGAGAGAGAAGGATGAAATGTGGTTAGTACCGTATAGCCAAGGAGCACCAGGGCAATTCTAAACACAGCAGGCGCTATTCAATCACAAGCTGTTTCTGCAGGTAAAACAAAATGTTGTTTACTGTGTGAAACGAAAAGAAACTTGGAGTATTCCAATAATTTAAGTATGACGCCTCGCAAAGAAGAAACCCTGGAGCAGTTGGGTTTGAATAGGGCCTAGAGTCCTGATAAGTATTAGTATACAGTCCTTGGTTTGATTTAAAGAAACCTAAGTTTCAAAACGTGTTCATTGTTCTGACAAAAATGGATCTTAGTCAGGTCAATTACTACTATCAGCAGCAACTACAATCTTTCAAAACCTAAATTAAAAACCCAAACACAAATGAAAAGAAGGAGAGAAAAGTGGAGACGAGAGAGAGCGAGGGAGAGAGATTGATAAATGAAAGACACTTGGCCCTCTCTTCACGTTCCCTGTGTGTGCCACGCGTTCCTTTGTGTTATTTGTCTCCTCGACCACCTCAACAATGTGAATTTGGCTGGGTAGCAAGGACTCCAGAAGGCAGCGTCTGCCTCGGTTCGTGCCAAGCGCTGTGGGGTACCATTCGTCTTGGCAACCGCGCCACTCCAGTTTTCCCTGACCTGTCAGTCAAACTCTGCCCTGCATCCCCTGGGCCCGGAGAATAAAAGACCTCCAAACACTCGGCGTGCGCCATATGCGCACACACACACACTCACACACACACTCGGCCCTTTTAGCCATTGATTTAGAGAAGGAGGATGTCTGCTAACCAGGGTTGGAGTTCATTTAGATTCAAAGTGAAGTTTTGAAGTGAATGCCAATTCAAAAGGTGACATGGTGTGGAATAGATGATGAATTCGAATTGAAAAGGTTTCAAAGCTTTGTAGAGGAATTAATATAGAAGGTTTTTAACCATCTGAACTTAATTCAATTGATTGTGGAGAAAGAGGAAATTATATCTAGAAGAAGCTGAATGGGTGACGTTTACACACACTGATTCTTGACCTGTCACGGATAATGGCAGATTGTGGTGAACATTGATAACCAGTTGCAACAACAACAAAAAATGATGTTGAGACTACATGAGAGAAACATACAAAAGAAACTAAATGGAAATGAACATGAACATATGTAAAAAGAAAATGGTGCAGAATCATGTCTTCGGGTGAAGAAAATAGATGGCAGATTGCAGTGTCAGACTGATTTGGACTGATTTCCTTTACATGTACCTTGTGCTCTGGAAGACGGTGCATAACTTCTCTAGGCCATGGACAGAGAGCTATTTTTTTTGTAAGATATCTCATGCATCTCTGCTTATCTCATAACTTCAATATAAACCGATTTTTAGATCCAAGAATCGATTCCTCATTCAGGAAAATGCTCAAGGATGCATGAGCGTAATTGCTTTTTAACACGCAGACAGATCTAAATACATAAACAAACGCTTGCAGGCAGCTATAGGAGCTCTATTGTTAAATCAATGAAACATCTAAATATCATAATGCTTTGGTATCAATCTCTGTTCAACTTGGTTGCTGATATCTCATTTATCCACACTAACAAAACAAATAACCATGATCAATATGAGATTCCAAGTGTAATGGACGTCACGCTGCTTGCTTAGCAAGTACCCCTTCCTCCTGATTCGGCTCACATCGAGGTCCGAACGGAGGATCTCTGCTTTGCTAACATGGGTCCGAAGCATCTTACCAGTCAGCGCCGCGTGAAAAGCTAGCTACACCTCAGGCTGAGGAGTAAGATTCACACATCTCCATGTGCCACACAAGCGCAAAGCAGTTCATGTCGAAATATTTATTCCCGTGCTGCATTTTTCTTGGAGGGCGGAGCGAGTCCTTTTGGAAAGTTGCCTGGTTGCTTTCTCTCTGCGCTCATGGGTATATTCCGCAGGCGCTAGATTAATACAGGTGTGACCTTTCTGCACCCCATTACCAATGCTTACTGCCTCATTTGTAACCCAGTTTGTTGAAAGCGAATTCCTGGACTCAGTTCTGAAGACACAAAGACAAAAAGGCTGCACAAGGGAGGATGGAGTTTTACATCGGAGGGAGATATGAGAGAAAGAGAGTTAGAACCGATCTGACGTCATGGTTTCAGTGCTGCTAAATATTACGTGTGGGACTGATAGGGGATTTTTCCACTCTAGCAAACCCTCCTTACAAATCCTGCAAAAAGTCAAAAACAAATCCTAAAAAGTCGATAGGGGAAAAATCCCATGAAGTTGCTAGATGTTTTGCTGAACACAAACATTAGGTGACCGTACTACTGGCCGTACTACTGCCATGGCCTACATAGAACTAGTCTGGAAAACAACCTCAAAATTATACTTAACTACCTAACAATTAATAAAACAAGACTCGAGTGAGAAACAGCCCTCACTATCATATCATTTCCCACCTACAATTACATGTATAAACCCCCCTTCAACACCATTACCCCAATTATGAAGCTACGCCAGAACATTGGGGATACGTTGAGACCTCCAGCCACGGCGGCGGTGCCAGAGCCAGTCTCAGCACATCCAGATCTCTCCGCACTCTATCGACACAGAAAGCTTGTTAGCGTTATTATTTCAATTATGCTAATTGCAGCCACATCCACTTATGCTTGGGCGCGGCGGCCTGTAGCGCACGGCCATGGCACTCAGTATAATAAAAACAGTATCGATGGCACGCAGGTTTCCACTATACAGGCTGTGTGTAAATCAGAGGGCAACAGACCAACAACAACTAGCGCCAACAGATCTTCTGACGGAGTTCCACCCTGCATGCGCGTTGACACTTCCCCCACTGTAAACGCTGAAGGAAAAGACCACGAAGCAGCAACTGTCATCCAGTCACCTCTCAACACAATCAGCTGACACCGAAAGCCCATGTCCATTCTGTGGCTGATATCAACGCTCCAATAGGGATGGTATGTTTACTGAACTAGTCGTTTTAACATGGGCTGGTACAATTGATCTAAAGTCATTAGAGAATTTAACAAGATTTTGAGTTGTGGTTTTAACGACTAGAAATAAAAAAAGAGATTCTACATCATTTGAATTCATTTTTAGGTCCAACTATCCGCCATGCAGCATTAGGATGGTCGTCAAAGTGTACATTCTTCGGCAGTATCGGCTTAATGCAATGCAGCAAATTCTAATTATGATAAATGAAAAAGGTAACCCCAGGCTAAAGTCCTCACTGCTGGAGGGCCTGCACACTTCAGGGAAATAGATATTAAGCACTGAGACTTCTGCTCTGAAATGATCTACTAATGAACATGCAGCAGAAGGGTTCTCCTTCTATAATGGACACTGTTGACTGCACTGTGTGTGTGTGTGTGTGTGTGTGTGTGTGTGTGTGTGTGTGTGTGTGTGTGTGTGTGTGTGTGTGTGTGTGTGTAAATGCACGTACGTGTATAAAATATATTGTTCTGCATATAGCTGTGAAATAGTACCCATGAGCAGCTGGTAAACCTTCCAGATTGTGGCTTTAAGGGAGCGATCAGCGGTTGCCCTCCCCACTGCCCCCACTCTCCCCTGGGTAGAGAGCGTCCCCTGTGCCACCAGAGTGGGCACAGTGGACACGGCCCGCACCCCTCCAGCATTAATCAGCTGGGTGATGGGGTGTGACCGACCTACCGACCGAGCGGCGGAGTCTTTAACCAGCGCGGCCGGCTGCTTCCTGCAGGACAGCCTAATGAGCCATATACCATTGCCTTGTTTATACAAATGGGATGCAAGCAGAGTATTAAAAATCTCCTCTCTCTGGCCTACTGCCACTGTGTTAATCTAATGAATAGTGGAACTGTAAGTCACACAACCTCTGTGGTTGTTGTACGGCCACCCCTCTCTGGGTTGCAACTTGGTCTGTCCCTAGAGAGGACAGTATGTGACAAAGATATAGGACTAACACAGAGAAGACGTTGAGTATAAAACCAAGGACGAAACCAAAGGAGATAGTAAAATGGAAGGGTGGGGGGGGTATCAGAATAAAACAGCATGGAAAACCAATGTAAGGAACATTGACCTATCTAAATTCAGACTTACACTAATTGCACCAGCAATGTTGGGGGTATGCAAATGTTAGTGTGTATGTGCGTGCACGCGTGTGTGTGCATAAGGAAGAGTGTAATTTATGCAGCCGATACACAATTACTCTGGCATACATTTGCCCAGTCAGGGCCGCTCCCTCCCTAGTGCTTGTTTGGTTAGCTCTTATTAGCCGTGTAATATGAGCTAATGAGTGGAAGCCTGGAACACGGCAGGAGGACAGCCCTCGCCTGTGTGTGTGTGTTTTGAAACACTATACCCTCAGTAGGCAGGATGGGTAGTCTCGGGATGCTTTCAGTCTGGAGTTATGTGGGGTGGCAGGTAGCCTAGTGGTTAGAGCGTTGGACTAGTAACCAAAAGGTTGCAAGATCAAATCCCCGAGCTGACAATGTAAAAATCTGTGGTTCTGCCCCTGCACAAGGCAGTTAACCCACTGTTCCTAGGCCGTCATTGAAAATAAGAATTTGTTCTTAACGGACTTAGTTAAATAAAGAAAAAAAAAATGTCTGATGAAACCTATCACTGCAGTCCCTTAGACCCTTGTCCTCTCCTCTCACAATATAGGACCAACCATTTAGTATTACCCACATACTGCAAGGTTGTTACGCCGCTACAACAATGCTTTCCCTTAAGAAATCCAAGACAAAAACACGATCATTAGTGGAAAACAAATCACATATACGGTCTACTCTATCTGCCCCAATGAACTATCCCATTGCTAAAGTAATAAGCTGCCTCGTAGTTGAACATCTGTCAACCTTTGAGCAATCGGGTTTCAGGAATCTCATTATGCCGTTTTAGAACTCAAAACCAAGTGCATGATTTGGCCAGTCAGTGAGCAATCAAACATCACAATCTTACGAGCGCAATTGAAAAAAACGTCAGTGTCACTCTGCATTGATAACATCTAAACAGAATTCAGTCATCAGAAGAGAGATGTTGCCACTACATTGATGTGTAAGAAGAATCAAGTACTTTGCAAGGAAACAGACACTGAAAAAGAAATCACAGTTTCACATTGTTTTTACACCTCACTTCAGAAGAGCGATACAGAAGCCCCTCTACCCTTCCACTCTCTTCCTACTCATCTCACCTCCCTACTGGTAACGCTGTATCAGAAAAGTTGTACTTTCTATTGAAATAGAAAGGAATGAGCATCTCTTCAAAGAATATGAAATACTACTTGTAAAATGGATTTGAAAAGTACTGCCCTGCAAAACCACACAAACAAGTCTACAGCTAACACCCACACAGATATGCTGGTAGATCCTCGGCACAACTTGTTTTTTTACACTTACGACACGCTCACACATGGAACACTGCTCACTGTGTACTAATTGGTACACACTCATACTGTACAAACACTCACACTCATGTTTTGCACACTGTCAGAAATACTGCTATCTTTTTCTCTAACTGTAAAAATCCCTTTCGTCCAATTGTTTGGCAATTGCAGCAAGACAACTACACCACTTTTGGCCAATGGGGTAATGTTTCTCTGAGCTGGCTGGGTAAATAAAAAAATGACACACACGATTAGGGTTCACAAATGAAAATCAAACACCAACAGTTTTCTGAACTACAACTGCAGCGTCTCTCACAAAAGCATTGCACAGTGCACACACGTGGAACAAGTTACGCAACAGCAGTGACGGATACAGACAGTGTGTTTGCAATGCAAATCAAAACATGTGGGCAAACACAACACCAACTAAGGGTAAAATAGTACTCTATTCATCATTGCACCACACGTTTTACTGTATATCAAGACATATGTTACTTAATTTGGCATGTACTGTAGCACGCACCAAAAAATCTGTGGATTCTCATTGGCAAAAATGCATAATATATCTTTGCTTATATTTTTTTCTTTGTTTAGTGTCAGCTACTTCCTCAGGTTGCAACAGTATTTTTTACTAGACTTTCTCCCTGTCCAGTGTTTGCTACAGGTTGAGCCGAGGCGCACCTGCCCCTAGACTGCAAATCAAAGCACCCTGGTCCTCGCAACACACATACCTCTGCAAACTTAATGAGTGGGCCACAGCTGAAACCATTAGCTGGTCACCTGCACACTTCTAATGGGGGTCATAAAGATGGTGGCCTCACTCAAGCCAACTAATTGTTTGCATGTTTAGGGGCAGCTGGCGAGAAACACTTGTTTCTGTTGCGGGATCCAATGAACTGGTGGCTGAGACGCGGCGGCTGAGATTTAGCAGTGAGACGAAGAGCAGGCTATATATATTTACACGAGTCGCCATATTGTCACCACCGTGCAACGTGTTAGATATAATGTACAGGAACACGCTTCAACAGGGTGAATGCACTGTGAGGGCCTTGTTTGAACTATCTGACACTATTCCACAAGGCTCAGTAAAATGTAGCTGAATTGAATAGGGGTAGGAGGGGAGAAATGCTCATTTCACAATAACTATTTTGCTCTCTAACAAACAAGAAATAAGAGGTCAGACATATTCATTGACCTCAGGGATTGTGAATGATGATAGGTTACAGTGAAATGAACCTTGGACAAAAATCTCTCCCAAGACGACATGTGGTGATGTGAAATATGAGTGAGTGCCACACCGCACAAATATGTCTGTCTGTACAAATGGGCTTCTCCGTCCCATATGCCTGGGGCCAATAGGGAGTATTGTCTCCATATTTTGAGTCCGGTGACTGGTGATGATTGAGGCAGTGACGGATTGGGCTCTGGATATAGAATCCTGGGCTATCAGTCTCATCGTTTGCTGCCAGTGAACACGGAACACTCAGTCTTCTGCTAAGCTTGGGAACTTGCACTTTATTAAGTCGCCGCCCGCCCCCCTTCCTCCTCCTAGCAGACAAAGACAGGGGCAACATAATTCACTTTGCTCGATTTTACAGTGGCAACTGGGGAGGGTCAAGTTAAATCTGTTCCTTAGTTGTGCAGACCACTCAGTCACACACACACACACCCCTCCTCTCCCTGCCTCAGTGGAAGGGCTGTTTTGGGTGTTAGATTGGGAAAGGCAGTTATGGTGGGCATAAGCTAGGGGAGTGTCTCTGAAAGCGATCCAGACCAATGCTTTGCACATTTAAATCAGCAATGACCATTGCTTATTGAAACACTTTACTATCCATAACAGATCTATCCACAACCACATTCTAGTCCTGAACAAAACTAACTCACAGTCTCCAGTTCCGAATTTATTAACACTAGGTCACAAGCAAAGTACACTAGGGTTCGAGAACCCAAAGAAAGCCAGAGGTTTTCCAGAGTACTTTTCCCTTACCCCATAACAAGCAACTTCATCTACACGCACAAATGCAACTCTTTTCTGCAATGTGACCTGACATACAGAAACTCACTGTCTGGGCATTGCCCCACAAAGGAGTTTTGGAGAATGTACTTTTTTTATCAAACTTTTTGTGGCATGGTATTGGTTGAGTATGGGTAACTCACATGCGATTTTTGGTCATATTTAATCTCTCAATGTGTCAACCGTCAAACCTGAATTTCCTCTATAGGAGTGTCATTTTTGCGGCTAGACTACACATTAGCTACTTGCCCATGAGAGTTAAACATTTAAATCAACAATATACCTTGCAAAATGACACAGGCACAATGCATTGCACTGGGAGGGAGAATTATCTGACAACCTGTTATAAAAACAAAAGACAAAATATGATCAAATCGTATAGCAAATGGTCTCGGATAATGATTTTTGGAAACAATTCAAATAGTATAATAAATATCGAATGTACTGTCACTAATAAAAGCCACTTGTCTTATTTTTGTAATATCAATCTAGATAAGTGTACATTTTCAATATTTCACATAATATAAAGTGATGCACTTTAACAATATATAATATCACCCACCATATAGCCTATATCTGTTCAGGCAAATTGAAGTGTAGCTAAGTAATGCAACTGTCAACCAGTACTGATCAATAACTTGTATACGGCCGATCACTCAATGCATATCAGTTCTATGAATTATCTTTGTGTTACACAGGATAAATGTGTGACACATGGGTTTAATTAAAGCGAAATTCAACTGCATGTCAGTTAAATGTCGCATTAAATGAAGCATCATTCAGTGCACACCAAATATTAAAACTGACATTTACAGTTATGCAGGTGCTGCTGCGGGTCTATTTTCCCCAAAAATATATCATAGCATTGTGATAAAGGGAAAATTGTGAACACATTAAAGTCAGTTTGTGGACTTAAAAATGTATTGACACCGTAAGAAAACCAGTATAGCCTACAACGTGTCGTCGACTAGCGCTCACCCGTGAGCGGACATGTCAATTGACCCGCTTATCCGACTTGAACTCCCGGGTGGATGTCCGTGTGTGCGACAGAATGACAACTAACACAGAATAAACGTATCTATCCTAGTTCATTATAACGTACTGCTGTTGTCTAACATGACACCACCACTCTCGGCCTCTTGAAGAGCTGAGGGTAACTTACACGATTGGCCTATACTCTGAGCATATATGATATAGTCTCATCTTGCATGCTCAAAATGCAGTGAAAAACGAATAACATGTTGTGCATGCAAGATGGTGCAGGTGAGCTACAGTAGGCTTGCTCTTGTTAACCTTTTTATGTGTTTCTTTTTTTAGTTCAGACAACGGGATGTGTCAAACTGTCGGCAACGTGCACCGGGCACCATAAAAAAATGTTGATGCCGAAAACTGACGTAAATATTAACCTAAACTCAGGAGCAACGATTTTAGTTGTTTACATTTTATCAGTAAGTATAAATAATAAACATAGTACATCATATAATCTGCGATACCCTAATTCAAGGGACAGGGCAGGTTTGTCGTGACTATTTTCCGTGATGACAACTTTGGATGGTTAAAGATGTTCACGCAGAAACGTTAAAACCAAAAGGTAATTTGTCGGTAGGCCTATATAGAATTATTATCAGATTTTAAAGAAGAAAGCATAGGCATTTAACTGGTCTAGATTATTTCAGGTCAGCAGAAGTCATTTATTTAAACACTTGAGAGAAACCAATCAATTTACGCCAATAAACTCACATCATCAAAATGTTCAATACGATCACGTGCCCTAATATTTATTTATATTATACAAACCGTGTTTTATTTGTTTTAGACCCAAACATCAGGATTAATCAATATTTTATCAATTTGAATTTATTTATGAAAATATTACAAATATGACATTTTATTAATTAAGCACTTCAAATTAATTATTACTTCTAAAGAGCTTAAAAGTTACACTTGTAGGTAGGCCTAAATAATACAAAGGATATGTTCTCCTTGTGTGGCATAATTGACCTGTTAACACGCTGTCAATCTTCACATCAATCATTTACAATAGCGCAAGCATGTCCATAAAATCGAGTTGCCCACAGCTGGATACACAGCTATTTCATATAGCCTAAATGAGTAATATTCGATTGAAAGTGTCTTGGTATAGTTTACAATTATAGAAAAGCAATGATGCTCATATGAATTCAATATGATGGGCCAACACAAATCTCATAGTTTAATGGATGCAACCTAGATCACATATATGCATAGGCCTACGTACGAGAGTTATGTTAGCCTGTAAGTACGGCCATGCACTTGTTCAACACAGAGTCTAATATAAATAATTTGGGGGGTTCTTTAGGCTATGTGTAAGGGCTTCCTGAACCAATCAGATGCAAACTCTTTGAGGTGATCTTATTGTTTAGCCAACACTTCTGTGGGACGGTGTTTGGTTTCCATTAGGCCACTCATGAGCGAAAGATATGATGACGTTCTATTAGATGGAAGGTGCATATTGTAAAGTTTAGTTATTTTCTTATCAGCGTCAAGAGTTTTCAATGACAGCAAATTGCTTGGAGCTCATTCGGGCATATCATGTGAAAGCGCATCGTCCTCAATGCCTTCCACTCGCCACGCATTGTGATGCTAGGCTGTTTACACATGCTAAATTTTTACACGTATTGGGGCACTCAGTCTAGTGTTATTTTGCAAATCAATGCAGGATACAGTAGCCTACTTAAAATGCCAACCGTTAACGTCTTTACAGATGCTTTTATATCCGGAACGCATTAAGCCTATACGTTTAGCGTTCCTGTGAGCGGTTCTCGTATAGGCTACGAGTGTATACTGTCAGACAATCTGCACTCAACTGTCAGCATCGTGACCAGCGATTATCATATGTGCGTCTAGTTGAGGTTTAACCTACCTTTGTGCTGCTGTGTTCGCGTCCAATATCCCTGCGCTCTGCATCCAAGAGCGAACCGGTGTCATGCCACTCGTGAGCGGTTCCTCTTTCATGGTCAAGGCTCCCCGCGGGAGGCTGTCCTGGATGGAGAACATGAAAGTAACCTTCTGGGAACTCTCTCTTAACCAAATCACAAGACCACCTGGATTAACGACGAGCAACTGAAAAGGGAAGAATCTTCCCCAAAGTGCAACAAGGGGGAAAGCGATAGCGGTCCTTATCCAAAGACGAGCGTCGTATCCCTTTGGGTTTTTCCGCTTTATTTTTAATTCCAACCCCAGTTCAGTTCGCTCAAGCTTAACCGGTCTCAAGTTAAAAGAGGGTGGGGAGAGGGTGAGCGCTAGAACAGTTAAGCATCTCGAAGGAGAAGAATCAGCCGGGATCTAGGATACCTTTTCGTTGTGAGTAAAGAGAGGGGAGATGCCGAAGTTGATCAGAAGAAGGCGAACATACGCGCACGGGATTGTGAAATGAAAAGTGGGATAAAACAAGCGACTGCTTCAAAAAGGAGTAAAATGAAATGATTACCAAACAAGAGGGAGGGACGGACCATGGAAAGCTTGCTCTCCCAGGGGAAAAGGGGGATTGGGTAGCAAGAAATCTCATTCCCTCCCTCCCCGTCTCTTTATGCTTCCTCTGTCCCAGCGGAGCGCACCTTCTCTCGGGTTCGGAGGCTCTAGTGCTCTCGAGGGGGACACGCATGGATTTGACAAGGGCGGAGACTAGTCCTTATATGGAAAAATCATTTCAACGTCAATGGCAGTTCTGTCTTCTCATTGGCTGAAGTCATCAATTACGTCACTTTTTGAATTCGCGGCAAAAGCTTTCCCGGTGTTTACCTGTACTATATAGCACGCTTTGCGGGCTGTGCGCGTGGACGCAAATATGCGTATTGCCTTTACAGGATTAATCTGTCGATTTGCATGTTGGCCTACTTTTTGAATTGGCTCATGACGGCATAATGATAAAGCAATGATACTGTCCTTTGAGTGCAGAATTACTGAGGCTGTGATTGATATTCACTGTATATTGTTGTGGCATTGGACTGTATAAAATCCATTATGTTTGTAAGGAGAAATACACTTCCACAACGTGATCATAGGACGTAATTTGGGCAAGCTGGGGCCAGTTGTACTGTTAGAGGGGCCAGTTACATTAGACGTTATTGTTGTCATATCGTTTTCTTCACTGCATTGCAGGCATTAGCAGGCAAAAGACCATGTGCCTCTAGTAAATGTGTGGGTTTAATTATTGTTCCGCGTTGCCACTGTCTACTAACGGATGTAAAAAAAGAACGATAGCAAAAATTATTAGTTATGCAAAAATGATTTCATACTCCACATTTAGGGGGGCCACAAGGGCGTCCAAAATTGTTGTCACAGGGGCACTGGACCCCCCCAGAAACGCTAGTGACACAAACATGCGCACACATAGACACACTCCCTCATCATACACGCACGCACACACTAAAATATATTTCACGATGATTGAACATTTGCTAATATCTCATGATGGGGAATAGAACAATTGTTGCCTTATGTTTTTCTTGAGGGCAATCATGCTTCTCTTGGCATTGTTGAACGGTATTTGTGAAAGTGTTCAATGAGATTTGACAGCGCGGTGTCCTTGCAGTCCTTTGCGTCCAGCAATGGTAATAAAATTGATCCCAACAACCTAATAATAATAATATTAATCATAATAATGCTTTCTCATAGTTATTAATAATAGAAACTCTTAACAATGTAATTGTTTCAGGTAATTTGACAGATCAGTGAACGCAATAGCCTATGGCTACCACAACAACTCCAATTTCAGTAATAAGGAATCTTCCAAAAGCAACCACAATTAAATATTTACACAACTTTAGCCTCTCTAACTTAGGATACCAACATGTCCAACATGTCTTTCTCTACAAATAGACCCAATTAATTCGATGATACTTAAAAAGATCTTTAAATCTTTTGATAAAGTACCATATGATACTTTTAGAAGGAATAACCTCACAACAAAACACGGTATGTAGGTCTAACTCAGAGGTGTCAAACTCATTCCATGGAGGGCCTAACTGTCTGCGGGTTTGGGGTTTTTCTTTCAATTAAGACCTAGACAAGTGAGGGGTGTTCCTTACTAATTAGTGACCTTATGTCATCAATCAAGTACAAGGGAGGAGCGGAAAACCGCAGACACTCGGCCCTCGGTGGAATGAGTTTGACACATGTGGCCTCTTTCATGTTATCGCAAGTCGTATTACTGCAATAGGGCCTAAACAAATCTTCAATACAAATAGGCTACGTTTTTCCTGTTACTTAAATTAACTGTTATAATTAATAATAATAAGAAGAAGAAGAAGAAGAAGAAGAATACAATTTATTTATCTTAATCATTATTTTGGTGGACTATTATCAATTAAAAATAACCCAAACAATATTAAGTTAATGATTAGCCTATAGCCTAACAAAACGTTTGTTTAAACAGTTGTTGTAAAATAAATAACTCTATTAAAAAAATGACACTTCAAGGATACAATTATATGTTGTAACTAACTAATGTAAATGTCCAGTCTCAAGGGAAAGAAGATGGGTAGAAAAGGGTTTTGTGACATATTTCAATTGCACTTTCTAGAGCGGTCAACAAGGCCGTGTACAAGGCTAGACGGGACAGTCAGGAGGCCACAAAACACGCAGAGGAGACAATCCGAAACTCAGGTAACCATCGAACGCATAACCGTATGTATCAACAATAATAATAATGTCTTCTCAACAGCTGGCTCTTGATAGAATTAATGCCATTTAGGCTATGCATGATTCCAATGGAAATGTTTATAGTCCTAGTGTAGGCTACTGTAAATTATGGTAAGGAAATTACATAGATTTCAGCACGTTTTTTGGAGTCAAATTTGTTCCAAATATTTCTGCATTCATACAAAACATTCAAATTGAGTGTGGTATTTATTGTAAAAGCTGATTGTGGTATTTATTGTAAAAGCTGATTGAGAAGAAACAAACGAAATTATATCCATCCTATTTTTTTGTCATATGCTCACAGGCTTTCTCTTTCAATGTTAGATTGACAGAGTATTTCACGGAAAATTCACTGATCACTGTTCTTGATTTTTCCGTTTGCAAGCGATTGCTGTCACCTAGTGGGCATGAGTTGCAACATGCGTTATCAGGGGAAGATGAACTGGGGCATGAATCAAGGTATTATTATCAGGGGAAGATGGACTGGGGCATGAATCAAGGTATTATTATCAGGGGAAGATGGACTGGGGCATGAATCAAGGTATTATTATCAGGGGAAGATGTACTGGGGCATGAATCAAGGTATTATTATCAGGGGAAGATGGACTGGGGCATGAATCAAGGTATTATTATCAGGGGAAGATAAACTGGGGCATGAATCAAGGTATTATTATCAGGGGAAGATGGACTGGGGCATGAATCAAGGTATTATTATCAGGGGAAGATAAACTGGGGCATGAATCAAGGTATTATTATCAGGGGAAGATGGACTGGGGCATGAATCAAGGTATTATTATCAGGGGAAGATGGACTGGGGCATGAATCAAGGTATTATTATCAGGGGAAGATGTACTGGGGCATGAATCAAGGTATTATTATCAGGGGAAGATGGACTGGGGCATGAATCAAGGTATTATTATCAGGGGAAGATGGACTGGGGCATGAATCAAGGTATTATTATCAGGGGAAGATAAACTGGGGCATGAATCAAGGTATTATTATCAGGGAAGATGGACTGGGGCATGAATCAAGGTATTATTATCAGGGGAAGATGGACTGGGGCATGAATCAAGGTATTATTATCAGGGGAAGATGGACTGGGGCATGAATCAAGGTATTATTATCAGGGGAAGATGGACTGGGGCATGAATCAAGGTATTATTATCAGGGAAGATGTACTGGGGCATGAATCAAGGTATTATTATCAGGGAAGATGGACTGGGGCATGAATCAAGGTATTATTATCAGGGAAGATGGACTGGGGCATGAATCAAGGTATTATTATCAGGGAAGATAAACTGGGGCATGAATCAAGGTATTATTATCAGGGAAGATGGACTGGGGCATGAATCAAGGTATTATTATCAGGGGAAGATGGACTGGGGCATGAATCAAGGTATTATTATCAGGGGAAGATGGACTGGGGCATGAATCAAGGTATTATTATCAGGGGAAGATGGACTGGGGCATGTTCAAGGTATAATTATCCTCTTTGGTGCATAAGCAAAAATGATCTACAAAGATATGGCACTTGTACATATATTCAGTATTTCAAAGTAAAAACATCCTCAAAATGTTTCCTACAGCAACATATTAAAAAAGATTACATTTGAACCTGTAACAAACCCCTTATTTTCCTCTTCCTTGTCTGAACCAGAATGGCCCATAGAGCAGGAGCCTATTCCATGAGAATACAATATTCTCAAATCCTCCACGAGCACACGTGCTTCAACTAATCAAGGGTGTGTTAGCGCTGGGTTAGAACAAAAATGTGCTCATCCTAGGGGACCCTAATTTAGGCACACTTCCTCTCCCAGAAACACAGCACCCCCTATACAGCACAGCATTCCCTATACAGCACAGCATTCCCTATACAGCAGAGTATCCCCTACACAGCACAGCACCCCCTATACAGCACAGCACCCCCTATACAGCAGAGCATCCCCTACACAGCACAGCACCCCCTATACAGCACAGCACCCCCTATACAGCAGATCATCCCCTATACAGCACAGCACCCCCTATACAGCACAGCACCCCCTATACAGCACAGCACCCCCTATACAGCACAGCACCCCCTATACAGCACAGCACCCCCTATACAGCAGAGCATCCCCTATACAGCACAGCACCCCCTATACAGCACAGCATTCCCTATACAGCAGAGCATCCACTATACAGCACAGCACCCCCTATACAGCACATCATTCCCTATACAGCAGAGCATACCCTATACAGCACAGCACCCCCTATACAGCACAGCACCCCTATACAGCAGAGCATCCCCTATACAGCAGAGCACCCCCTATACAGCACAGCACCCCCTATACAGCACAGCATTCCCTATACAGCAGAGCCCACCCTATACAGCAGAGCATCCCCTATACAGCACAGCACCCCCTATACAGCACAGCATTCCCTATACAGCAGAGCCCACCCTATACAGCACAGCACCCCTATACATTGCACGGTCACAACCCTAATTCCAATGATGCCTGCATAACCCTTAAACACCTCCACACCAGGAGTGCAAGACCTATCGTTTCAGCACTCTAAAGTCTAACTGACATCATTCTGGATCATCAAACCAGTCATATGGATGGCCAGAGAGGAAGGAGACTGCAGGTTTGTTACAAGAAATAATGGTTTACTTTGTGATGTCACTAGAAAAATCGTAGGTTTCTGCAGCAAAAAGGTTTGGAAGCCACTTATTTAAAGGACTGGTTCACTATTTTACAACTTGATTTTTAGATATTTCCTTCCCCTGACAGTAGTCTATGGACTCGGAGAAACTTTAATCCATGTTTTAGTTTTCTTTAAACATCCATTCCAAACTTCAGTTAACTTTAGCCACCGCTAGCTAAAAATCAATGGAAGTGATGGGGGCATGAGAGCATTTTTTGAAAAATAATGTCCAAATCACCTGACATCAACTCTACATTTGGTTTGATGATACTTAAAGGTGATTTGGCCATAAAGAAAAACAACAACAACATGCTGACATGCCCCGATCACATTTTTAGCATGCGGTGGCTAAAGTTGAAGTTTGCAATGGCTATTTAAAGAGAACTGAAAAATGTATTACAGTCTCTGCTAGTCCATAGACTACTTTCAGGGGAAGGAAACATATAACACCAAGTTGAAAAATAGTGTACTCCTTTAACAAATAAAAAGGTACAGACCGCCTCCTAGTGGCCAGAAAAAGAAACAACTTCTAGTTGTGAATCATAAGCAATGAATGAAGTTGCAGTCAGAACAGCCTCAATTACTCAGGGCATGGACTACAAGCTGTCGAAAGTATTCCACAGGGATGATGGCCCATGTTGACTCCAATACTTTCCACATTTGTGTCAAGTGGGCTGGATGTCCTTTGGGTGGTGGGCCATTCTTGATACACACAGGAAGATTTGACCGGTGCATCTGGCACCTACTACCAAACCCCATTCAAAGGCACTTCAATCTTTTGTCTTGCCCATTCACCGTCTGAATGGCACACATACTCAATCCAAGGATAAAAAAATCCTTCTTTAACCTGTCTCCTCCCCTTCATCTACACTGATTGAAGTGGATTTAACAAGTGACACCAATAAGGGATCATAGCTTTCACCTGGATTCACCTGGTCAGTCAATGTCATGGAAAGAGCAGGTGTTCCTAATGTTTTGCACTCATATATCTATATATATATATATATATATATATATATACACACTACCGTTCAAAAGTTTGGGGTCACTTAGAAATGTCCTTGTTTTGATAGAAAGTTAATTTTTTGTCCAATAAAATAACATCAAATTGATCAGAAATACAGTGTAGACATTGTTCATGTTGTAAATGACTATTGTAGCTGGAAACAGCAGATTCTTTTAAAAAATCTTTGAAACTGTTGCGTGTTGCGTTTATATTTCTGTTCAGTATATATTTTGTTCAGTATATATAAGCCTTTTGAGCTTTCAACCACACCTGCACACCGTTTAATTTGTTTTAATTAATTTTTTATCTGTATTGTTGTCGATCACTTGTTTTCTTTGGTGCAAATAAATAAAATACATAAAAATAAGCCTCATATATATATATATATATATATATATATATATATATATATATATATATATATATATATATATATATATACTGTATATACAGTGCATTCAGAAAGTCTTCACACCCCTTGACTTTTTCCACATTTTGTTATGTTACAGCCTTATTCTAAAGCTGATTAAACTGTTTTTCCCATATTCAATCTACACACAATACCCCATAATGACAAAGCAAAAGCTGGTTTTTAGAATCTTTTGCAAATTTATTAAAAATAAAAAACTGAAATATCATATTTACATAAGTATTCAGACCCTTTACTCAGTAGCACCTTTGGCATCGATTACAGCCTCGAGTCTTGGTACACCTGTATTTGGGCAGTCGCTCCCATTCTTCTCTGCAGATCCTCTCAAGCTCTGTCAGGTTGGATGGGGAGAGTTGCTGAACAGCTATTTTCAGGTCTCTCCAGAGATGTTCGATCGGGTTCAATTCCGGGCTCTGGTTGGGCCACTCAAGGACATTCAGAGACTTGTCCCAATTCCCCTCTTTCATTGTCTTGGCTGTGTGCTTAGGGTTGTTGTCCTGTTGGAAGGTGAACCTTCGCCCCAGTCTGAGTTCCTGAGCAGGTTTTCATCAAGGATCTCTCTGTACTTTGCTCCGTTCATCTTTCCCTCGATCCTGGTTAGTCTCCCAGTCCCTGCCACTGAAAAACATCCCCACAGCATAATGCTGCCATCACAATGCTTCACCGTAAGGATGGTGCCAGGTTTCCTCCAGACGTGACACTTATCATTCAGGCCAAAGAGTTCAATCTTGGTTTCATCAGATCATCTTGTTAGGTGCCTATTGGCAAACTCCAAGTGGGCTGTCATGTGCCTTTTACTGAGAAGTGGCTTCCGTCTGGCCACTCAAACCATAAAGGCCTGATTGGTGTAGTGCTGCAGATATGGTTGTCCTTCTGGAAGGTACTCCCATCTCCACAGAGGAACTCTAGAGCTCTGTCAGAGGGACCATCAGGTTTTTGATCACCTCCCTGACTAAAGCCCTTCTCCCTCAATTGCTCAGTTTGGCCGGGCGGCCAGCTCTTGAAAGAGTACTTGTCCATTTAAGAATGTGGGAGGCCACTGCGTTCCTGGGGACCTTCAATGCTGCAGCATTGTGTTGTGTGACAAAACGGCACATTTTAGAGTGGTCTTTTATTGTCCCCAGCACAAGGTGCACCTGTGTAATGATCATGCTGTTTAATCAGCTTCTTGAAATGCCACACCTGTCAGGGGGATGGATTATCTTGTCAAGGGAGAAATGCTCACTAACAGGGATGTAAACAAATTTGTGCACAACATTTGAGAGAAATAAGCTTTTTGTGGGTATGGATGATTTCTGGGATCTTTTATTTCAGCTCATGAAACATGGGACCAACACTTTAGATGTTGCGTTTATATTTTTATTCAGTGTACACATAAGTAAAAAAGGTTGTTAAAACAGAAAACAAAACCTAATAATTATAAATGTATAAAATAATTGATCAGTAATCCCGAGAAAAAATATATAGACAGTATATTTGTTTTGTTTAAATGTGTGTGCATGTGGGCATGTGAGTGTGTGAGAGTTAGGGTATATGGAAGAGATCACTGAGCAGTTTGGTTCATGTGTCTCAGTTGGTAGAGCATGGCGCTTGCAACGCCAAGATTGTGGCTTCAATTCCCACGTGGGACCAGTATGGAAAATGCATACACTCACTACTGTAAGTCGCTGTGGATAAGAGTGTCTGCTAAATGATGTAAATGTTCATCGGGCTGACTCCCTGTCTTTGTTTGAAGTTCATAGTGTTTTGGCAATGTGAAGATAAGAATTCCAGAGTATGGTACCTCTATATCTGATAGAGAATTGACTATGTGAGGTGCAGCAGTGGGGAGGGTGAAGATTATCGCAGTGTCTTGTGTTATATAGATGTGTTATATAGATTAATTTCAGAATGAACCTGGAAGAATCCATTGAAGGGTTTAGGTTAAGGTCAACAAGGGTTTAGGTATATCCAGTGGCGATTTTAGCATGTAAATCTTGGTGGGGCAACAACAACAAAAAAGTGGGACACATGCCAGCAAAGCCACTACACTACACAACACTAAACAATACAACTATTGCACTATAACAGTGACAAGCAGTGCGCTCAAACTGTTAGGGCCTACATAAAGCTGTCCTAACACCTTACCACTGCTACACCTTTCGATTAAGACATTAATGAGCGAGCTAGGACATACGTAGTCAATATAACTACTTGTTCAGCACTTGACATGTACAGCAACAGAATTCAGAACATGGGCCGTTCTTACAGAGTTCTCCCTGTACAGCAAGTCAGTAGGCAAAATTAAGAGGTGAAAATATACCAAATTATTAGGGTGAGACATGTGCTACAAACAGCTTACTACACAACATACAATTCATATTACTTTCTTTGTTACAGTATCCATATCTCTCTGGCATATTACATCATGTAAGCAGCAGCATACAATATATTTTTGGACTCACCTTGTGCTGTGCTCACTTGAACAGCGGTCCTTCGTGGGAAAATGTTTTCATCAAACTTTGTCATCAGTCTGGCATTCTCTGGATTTATGGTGCTTTAAACACAACTGGGAACTCTGGGGGAAAAAAGGTTGAATCATGATGACGTCAGTGATCTTCAGGTCATAGTTCTAGAAAGAGGTCAGAGTTCCGAATTTACAATTCCGAGTTGGATGAAAGTTCAAAACGTATTTTCCCAGTCGTATCTCGTTTTTCCCCCGAGTTACCAGTTGTCTTGAACTCACTAAAGTCAGATTTTGCAATTCCGACACAAATCATGCTTCATTGACAGCATGGCCAATGTTGAATGTTTATAATTTTAAACTAGGAAAAGAGACCCTTAATCTTAGACTTGGGACCACACAGCCACTCAACTGAATAGCAGGCTAATGATTGATTTGCAATGCTTGCAGTTAGCCACTGATTCCTTCCAAACCACTCATTGTTGAATTTGCAATTTCCAACTTGTTGCGTAATGTTTATGTCCAATGGCCGATGAGCATCGATACGTTTTATCTATAATTTCTCTTCATTATTTCCTGTCATATGACAAGGATTAAAAAAGGATTTGCCAGTAGATTCTACAGCTGCACCATTGAAGCATCCTGACTGGTTGCATCACTGCCTGGTACGGCAACTGCTCGGCCTCCGACCGTGCAAACGGCCCAGTACATCACCAAGCTTCCTGCCATCCAGGACCTCTATACCAGGAGGTGTCAGAGGAAGGCCATAAAAATTCTCCAGACTCCAGCCACCCTAGTCATAGACTGTTCTCTCTGCTACTGCACGGCAAGTGGTACCGGAGCGCCAAGTGTAGGTCCAAGAGGCTTCTAAATAGCTTCTACCCCCAAGCAATAAGACTCCTGAATATCTAATCAAATGGCTACCCAGACTATTTGCATTGCCCTCCCCCCTCCCCCTCTTTTACACCGCTGCTACACTCCATTGTTATCATCTATGCATAGTCACTTTAATAACTCTACCTACATGTACATATTACCTCGACTAACCGGTGCTCCCGCACATTTACGCTGTACCGGTAGCCCCCCTGTATATAGTTTCGCTATTGTTATTTTACTGCTGCTCTTTAATTACTTGTTTCTTTTATTTATTATTCTTATCCGTATTTAAACTGCTTTGTTGGTTAGGGGCTCGTAAGTAAGCATTTCACTGTAAGGTCTACACCTGTTGTATTCGGCGCATGTGACTAATAAAATTTGATTTGATTTATTTTATTTTATTTTGAGATTGTCGACTTGATTCATGATGATGACTGCTAGCTAAGATTTTGAAAGTATGATGTTGACATGATCAGTCCAATCAAAGCTACTGTAGATATGATGTGATTTGATGTCATTTTATCTGTGGCCAATGACCTTGAGCCTTCTTGGATGGGCACTTCTAATGTAACTCTATGGCAGCACCCAAGGGGCTTCAATTTTCTAGCTCTAACCTTGGCGGTGACATAGGTGTCCCCATGAGTGACCGTACACTGAGCCAATCACGGCGAAACACTCCGTATTTTCTGCTGGCTTGCCCCACCTCCACAGAAAGCACTGAGCTAGGCTGAAACACCTGCATTTTGGAGCTGCCAAAAAAGAGACCATGTTTGTATGTGGCTTTATTAACTCAATTATATATATTATTTTTTTTACGTTGTTTGCAAACTGTTATGTGACACGTATATTAATTCCAAAATTACCTTGCAAAAGAGGAAAGCCCCCCCAAAATATATATATATACACTGCTCAAAAAAATAAAGGGAACACTAAAATAACACATCATAGATCTGAATGAATGAAATAATCTTATTAAATACTTTTTTCTTTACATAGTTGAATGTGCTGACAACAAAATCACACAAAAATGATCAATGGAAATCAAATTTATCAACCCATGGAAGTCTGGTTTTGGAGTCACACTCAAAATTAAAGTGGAAAACCACACTACAGCCTGATCCAACTTTGATGTAATGTCCTTAAAACAAGTCAAAATGAGGCTCAGTAGTGTGTGTGGCCTCCACGTGCCTGAATGACCTCCCTACAACGCCTGGGCATGCTCCTGATGAGGTGGCGGATGGTCTCCTGAGGGATCTCCTCCCAGACCTGGACTAAAGCATCCGCCAACTCCTGGACAGTCTGTGGTGCAACGTGGCGTTGGTGGATGGAGCGAGACATGATGTCCCAGATGTGCTCAATTGGATTCAGGTCTGGGGAACGGGCGGGCCAGTCCTTAGCATCAATGCCTTCCTCTTGCAGGAACTGCTGACACACTCCAGCCACATGAGGTCTAGCATTGTCTTGCATTAGGAGGAACCCAGGGCCAACCGCACCAGCATATGGTCTCACAAGGGGTCTGAGGATCTCATCTCGGTACCTAATGGCAGTCAGGCTACCTCTGGCGAGCACATGGAGGGCTGTGCGGCCCCCCAAAGAAATGCCACCCCACACCATAACTGACCCACCGCCAAACCGGTCATGCTGGAGGATGTTGCAGGCAGCAGAACGTTCTCCACGGCGTCTCCAGACTCTGTCACGTCTGTCACGTGCTCAGTGTGAACCTGCTTTCATCTGTGAAGAGCACAGGCGCCAGTGGCAAATTTGCCAATCTTGGTGTTCTCTGGCAAATGCCAAACGTCCTGCACGGTGTTGGGCTGTAAGCACAACCTCCACCTGTGGACGTTGGGCCCTCATACCACCCTCATGGAGTCTGTTTCTGACCGTTTGAGCAGACACATGCACATTTGTGGCCTGCTGGAGGTCATTTTGCAGGGCTCTGGCAGTGCTCCTCCTTGCACAAAGGCGGAGGTAGTGGTCCTGCTGCTGGGTTGTTGCCCTCCTCGGCCTCCTCCACGTTTCCTGATGTACTGGCCTGTCTCCTGGTAGCGCCTCCATGCTCTGGACACTACGCTGACAGACACAGCAAACCTTCTTGCCACAGCTCGCATTGATGTGCCATCCTGGATGAGCTGCACTACCTGAGCCACTTGTGTGGGTTGTAGACTCCGTCTCATGCTACCACTAGAGTGAAAGCACCGCCAGCATTCAAAAGTGACCAAAACATCAGCCAGGAAGCATAGGAACTGAGAAGTGGTCTGTGGTCACCACCTTCAGAACCACTCCTTTATTGGGGGTGTCTTGCTAATTGCCTATAATTTCCACCTGTTGTCTATTCCATTTGCACAACAGCATGTGAAATGTATTGTCAATCAGTGTTGCTTCCTAAGTGGACAGTTTGATTTCACAGAAGTGTGATTGACTTGGAGTTACATTGTGTTGTTTAAGTGTTCCCTTTCTTTTTTTGAGCAGTGTATATATATATATTGTATTTTTTGCAAAAAATGTGGGGCTCCACTGCTGGGAGGTATGAGTATTTGTAGATAAAAGTGAAAAATTGGTGTACATTAATGTTGTAAATAGAAAAGACATTGAGTTTCTTTAAACAAAGGTGCAGATGGAGCCAGATAATTAGATGAGGTGGCTAGTCTTCCAAATGTATTTGTATGATGAGTAATTTATGTAGGTAGGAGGCATATGTACTGGCCCAGACTATATTACAGTAAATGAGATATGGGTCAAAAAAGCTATAGTATAGAGTTAGGAAGCAAGCCTGATGAACCAAACCACTAATCTTTCTGATGATATCAACAGATTTCATCACTTTGCTGCAGTCAAATTTAATATTATTTTTCCAGGATCTTTTCATCAATTACAACTCAGAGGAATCTGGTGGACGTGGACTTGTTCCATTTCATTCACACCAATTGAGATTCTGGCTCTTTTGTGCAATACTTTGTGAATATTATAAGTGAATACAATAAAGTGGAGTTTTTTTACATTTAAAGATAATTTGTTTATCTGGAACTATTCATAACATGTGGCCATGCTTGAGTTGGCTTCATTAATTAGTGAGTCAAAATTATTGTGTGATAAAATGTAATTGGTATCATCAGCAAAGAGAATGGGAAGTAAGGTAGAAGACAGCAGCAAGGTCATGGATATAGATAATGAATAACAAAGATCCAATTATCAAACCATGCGGCACGCGACAGGATATCTTGGCCCTGGTAGATGCACAGCCGTTTGAATAAACACTTTGTTCTCTATCATAAACATAACTATATAAACAATTGTATGTTTAATCATAAAAAACGTAATAATAATTTCTTGATCAACCGTGTAAAACACTTTGAATAAATCTCTCACTAATTGATTGTACAATGTGTACACACATAATATCTTATTATATTAGGATTTCAGTTTGTGAGTGTGTAATATGAGGGGTTTGATAAATGTTTATTTCGACATTATAAAGAAAAACTTTTATAAACAATAGCAACACTGCCATGTTAATCTGAGCATTGCTGTTGGAAACCACATTAGTGCTGCTCAAGGGCATAACGACAGATTTAATGCCCCGCCCAGCAGACTGTCGACCAATCGCGTTCATGATGTCATGCTGCATCACGCTGTTGCTAAACTAATCGTCACGCAATCCCTTCTAAAAATCAGGGTATGATGTTGCGTTCACGTACTAATCATAACTAGGAAACTTGGAAATGTCAGACTTGCTAACTGGTTGTAGTTATACACGTGCCTTCAACCAATTAACAAGTCGGAAATTCCCGAGTTCCAACTAGCACCTGAACGCTGCATTTGTTGAGAAACCTGCATATTTTCCTCGAAAGTACGTAATTTCACGATTTCAAAGCTAGTTAATTATCTCACATCTCTGAAAAGATTTGTAATGTTGTGCATGTTCACGTAATTCATGCTGTTATTTGTTGTTTGCTAGCACAATGCCACAGACTTCTCAAGTTTTGAGAGAGCGTGCAATTGGCATGCTGACTGCAGGAATGTCCACCACAGCTGTTGCCAGAGAGTTTAATGTTGATTTCTCTACCATAAGCCGCCTCCAACGTCGTTTTAGAGAATTTGGCAGTACGTCCAACAGGTCTCACAACCACAGACAGGGGCACCGCCAGGGATTTTGGGCCCCGTGAAAAGATATCACATTAGGCCCCACCACCACAGGCCACACCAACCCTGCGCAATTGCTGTAACCACACATCTCCAGAACCCAATCAACCCATTCAAAGCTTTAAATAACTCTACCTTTGCAGGCTTGCAACTTTCTTGTAGTCCAATATTTACTGTATGATATTTACTGACAGTGAGCTGTGAAAATATAACACTGTGCAGACATGCATGCAACATTCAGCATACAGTGGAATTCACTATTTGATGCAAGACTGATACCCTCTATAAGAAATGTGCTAAAGGCCATCTTTTACAGTCTAAATGTAATTTTAATGGTCAAGTTCTTGAATGGAAAATGCTCTTAACATTAATGAATAACTTAAAATAAATATAACTTAAATATACATTAACCTCTTCAATTAAAATAAATTAACATCATCATCTATAGAATAATATAACAAACAAAATACTAAAATCAGCAGCAGATTTTTGAACTAAGTATACATACCAGCTAGAAAATAAGCAGCTGTAAAAGTGGAAATGGAAAACAAAATGGAAATGAAAAGGCCTGATGGTGGCGCTAGAGGAAAGGTCAAGTGGTCACCAAATCAATAGGTTTCTTCCACTTGGGGTCTTGATTGTGCACAACAAATTTTATGGCAATCCAGCCATTACTTTGAGATATATCTTGTTCTCAGTCTGTTCTGTCTTGTTCTCAGCCTGTGATCATCATGTGTGTAGTGATCCAATATCCATAACCATGCCATTTAACAGTTATCACTGGCCCTTGCTCAGCCTTTCTCAACAAGAGCCCAGCACCGAGCCTTCCTGCTAGCAAAGTCACTATTCAAGTCTTAGAAGTCCAGCTTTCTAGCTAACTGACTTTCAATGGACAGCATGGCAAGACTGCAAAGCCTGTCCTGGGACATAGTGGACCTCAAATCGTTGTTTTTAATCAGTTTTAGCTTACTGAAAGCTCTCTCGCCACCAGCAACAGTCACAGGCAGTGTGCAAAATATACGTAAAGCAATGCACACTTCTCCAAAAATGCTTTGCAGCTGCATCTTACAAATTGCGTTCAGGAGACCAAGAGGGGACAAATTAGGGGGGAAAGTGGCAGCATATACAGTGTTCAGGTGTCTTACTTAGGTGTAAGATCTCTGGAATACTTCATGATCAGTGGTTGGCACACAGAAGGGACTTCATCCTCACTAATCTGCCCAACTTTCAGAACAGCAGAAAATGATTCTACAATTTTTGCAGTGGTGTGGAACCTAGTGTCCAAGTCACTTATGACGTTGTCCATAGCAGTAAAAAACACTGTGTTCCGAAACACCGTTGCTGCACTGTCCTGAGCTGTCTCCTCTTGAGAGGTCTCATCATGGAATCTCTTCCGTCTCCTCTGGAGGCTGTGTTCCTTGCAAAATTGAGGTCCAACATCCATTTGCGTAGCAATCAGTGTTTCCTCAGACAGGAGAGACTCCCATCCATCTCTAAGAGCCTGCATCTCTTCCTTACAGCTCTGATATTGGCTGCCTCAGTGTCTAGTGAGATTTTTCCTGACTGGAGAATCACATTCCTGTCCTCAATGCATTGCAGTACCTGCAATTATGCCAACTGACTTGTCATTCAACACAATGCTGCTCTACTCCTTCTTCAGTTGGGAGTAGGGCTGGTTCAGGGGTATGGGGATGGGGAGACAGGGCTGCTGAGTCTGAAACTGCATCTGTTGGGCCTGGCACCAGGCAGGGCAGGGACAACTGATTTAGTATGAATAGCTTGCTTAAAGTTTGCCTAATTGAAATGCGAAATGTAAACACTCAGAATTTTCTGTGAAGATATTAAGTAACTAATGTTAGGGGAGCAAAAGTAGCCTATTTCACTATGGACTAAACTAACAGGTTAATTTCCATCACTCACGGACTACACCCACCTTCCTGAGACATACTGTCACCCTTTCTTTTCTTTCTTTTTGTTTTTGGAAGCCAGATTTTTCTTTAGGAAGCTGAGACTCCACATGATGCTCCACCAGCACTCCTCACTTGCAATTCACTGCTAGCAAGTACCGTTTGCGCCTGGCTTGGGGGCAGGACCGAACTATTTCCGGTAAATAAGGGGGCAATACAGAGGCTCTCTGGATGTTTCCTTTTGCCAAAAACAAGAAAATAAAAAGAAACTGTTAGTTTTATTAGTACATTGTAAATAAAATATTATATTAAATGATGATCGGTTAATAATTTAACATTGAATAATTTAACAATTTACCCTAATGTTCTAATAATTTTTTGGGGTCCCTGTCAGTCACAGGCCCTTAGAATCATCCTAACTCCCCAGTTCTTCCATGGCATGCATACTCACCAGACATGTCACCCATAGAGCATGTTTGGAATGCTCTGGATCGACGTGTACGACAGCATGTTCCAGTTACCGCAAATATCCAGCAACTTCGCACAGCCATTGAAGAGGAGAGGGACAACATTCCACAGGCCACAATCAACAGCCTGATCAACTCTATGAGAAGATGTGTCACTCTGCATGAGGCAAATGGTGGTCACACCAGATACTGGACTTCTGATCCACGACCATATCTTTTTTTTAAGGTGTCTGTGACCAACATATGCATATCTGTATACCAAGTTGTGTGAAATCCATAGATAAGGGCCTAATGAATTTATTTCAATTGACTGATTTCCTTATATGAACTGTAACTCAGTCAAATCTTTTAAATTGTTGCATGTTGCATTTATATTTTTGTTCAGTATACTTCTATGAGTTGGTAAACAAACTCAAAGGGTGCATTACTGCCAGCTGGAGTGTGTTATTTGAACAGGTATAAAGCCAAGGTTGGTGATTTACTGCCATCTACAGTTATGGAATGTTTTCTCACAAGCATCATTCATTGGCTTATCCCATAGGAAACCTTACAAAGTTGACTACTTCAAAATGGTGAAAGTCCTCTATGGCGCTGCCCATCCTAAATGGGCTTCTGTGCACTAGAGTCCTCTATCTATCTCTATGGGCAATGAACACAATGGGTTTTATTACGAATTGAATTGAGTTTCACATCTCCTAATTTCTTAGTATTTCTGGTATGGTGTGTGCTGCACGAGTTTTGCAATTTATTGATCAGAACACCCCTCGCCACACTGACCAAAGGGGAGCAAATTTACCTCAAAGGATGTTGAAGAACAGTGCGCACGGTTTTTGGGAACTGTGTAGTTCACTACAAACCGTCACGGAAGGTAGCAAACATTAAAACGAACTGAACACACCCCGGTTTCCACTTGTGTCTTCTTCTGGAGTGCGGTGGTGTCGTGGTGGATATTGACCTGGGAGGTGAAGGGCGCCACCTGTAATTCAGAAGGGCGGTTAAAATAGAGGCCAACATAAACATTACTAGAAATATTTTAACATTCAAACTATTTTAAAAAATGAAATAGAAATGTACAACATCAAAAAATGTATCAATACATTTATCAATACATTTGCCTGCATTTACCCCCCCAAAAAAAAAAAAAAAAAAATGAACGCTAATTAGCTGCTAATGTGGCAATAATAAAGAACTGCAAATGCTATGATGATCTGGACAAGACTGCCGAATTGAGGCAAAGGTAAGAATCTCTGGATTAACTATCTAATGTTAGTTAAATGTAGTAATGAATAAATTGGCAACATTTCTTTAAATTGGCAATCCTGTGAACTGTCTTGTGCACGTTTTAAATTGACACAATACCTTTGCATGATGTCTACTGAGAGTAAATAGAGACAAATATATTGATAAAACTCACCTTGTCCGAAAGAGATTTACATGGTTATCAAAATGTCACACCAGGGTAAGCCTACACGAAACACAACCCTTATTTTAAGTTTCTAAAATTCCCTATGGGACAAAATGAATGGTGGAAAAACGATTGGAACCATTATTATTTATTTATTTTATAATCATTTGTTTACCTTAATTTAACTAGGCAAGTCAGTTACAATGACTACCCCAGCCAAACCCGGACGATGCCCTATGGGACTCCCGATCACAGCTGGTTGTGATACAGCCCGGGATCAAACCCGGGTCCGTAGTGACGCCCCTAGCTCTAGGTCGACCGTTAGGCTTTCTGGGTATTATGACACCTCCACTGTGGGGCTCTATGGAGGACTGCTCCTCCGACCAAGGGAGTGCCGATATGGCCGACTAGTGGCCAACACATAGCATCAGCAATCCAGGTTCTATATACGTCAACCGTCTAAACCCGTGCATCGCCTCAAAATGACATTTTGTTTAGGATGTGGTTGTGTACGGTAATGTCTACTACGCATGCGCAATATCCTCAACGGTGCTTGGAAGGGAGGATATAAAGTTGGATCTATTTTTCCTTTGTCATATTGACGCTTGGCTTATCTACAGTGTCCATACGTATCGGTTGTCGTTTATAACAAACAGTGGTTGGTGATCCCGATTTCAGCGACCGCACGGTACGTAACGCCAGCTAGCACTGCTATCCTAGCTGCCACTTGAGCCAAATATGTACTTGAGCTGTAGGTTAACGTTAGCGAGCTAGCTAGCGTTGTATTCAAGAAGGAACCTTTTTATAAGGTCGGGGAGCGACGATCGTCGGTTAGCTTTGTCCTGTAACGTGAGTGTTGCTACATAGTATGGGCTAACCTTAGTGGTATTGTAATGGTAGTCGAGTTAGGTCGATTTATACAGCTTTTGGTAGCAATCAAGCTAACGTTAGCTAGCTAAACCTCCAAGTGTGGTAGCTAGGTCGCGCGGTAAAGATGGTTTCACATTCACGGTGTGCTAACGTTACTTGGGTTTTTTTTCTCGCGCCATACGACGTTAGGCTGTCTTGCTCAACTGCAGTATTTGTTGGTAGTGAGTAGCTAGGTTACTATCAAATTACTAGCAAGAACTATAGCCCTTCAGAAGTTGGCGTTAGGGATTTAGCCACTGGTTTAATTACAGGTATGTATGTTGCTGCTGACTAACGTACCGTTGTCACTCACTGATAATGTGACTTGGTAACGTTCAACTCTAGCTATTACTTTCCGTGTTACAGTTGAATATCTGCCTGGTCCAGTTTCCCATATCCACCGTGTGATCGTCAAGGCAGCGAACCCATGGCGGACTCGGTGGAGACGTTCCAGACCCACCTAACCTCAGTCATGGACAGTTTGATCCGCGCATCGGTGTGCGAGATCACCAAACTGTTCCAGGACACGGTGAATGACTACCTGGTGGAAATATCGCTGAACAGGAAGGAAATGGACGCTCTAAAACTCCGACTCCGACTGACGGAGAACAAACTGAGAAATGAACGCAAGTACGGGATGGGGTGGGCAGAGAATCGCCGCAATGCTGGTTTGATAGTGTCTGAGGACGGTGGGCGGAAAAAGCGGAAAATTGAAGTGCCTCGTAAGTGTTCATATTTAGTAAGTACAGCCACAAAAGCATCACGGACCATGAAGTAGTTTATGTATTTGTCTTTCCCTATGTATTAAACGTCATTCATCATATTCATCAATACAAGTTGATTTCTTGTATACCATTAAGATGAAAGCCTGTAATGCTTGTGTGAAGAGGTGCTTGTTATGTTGGAAGCCATCTGGCAGAGGCTGAGCTGTCTCATCTCTCCTTCCCTCTCTACTCCTCCGCTCTCCCTCCCCCACCTCCTCCTCTTCATTTTCTCTCTTTCACCTCCCCCACTCCTATCTCTGCTCTCCTTCATCACGACCTCTCTCCTTCTCTGTACCCCCACCTCTTCTCTCTCTCTCGCTCTGCTCTTCATCCTGCCCTCTCTCCTTCTCCCTGCCCCCACCTCCTCCAATTCACTTTCCTCTCCCCTTTTCACTCCCACCCCCTCTGCTCTCCTTCACGCTTCCTCTCCTGCTCCCTACTGTCTCCCCTCCTTCATGCTCTCTCCCTTCCCCCAACTCCTCCTCTCACCCCCTCTCCTCCATGCTCTCTCCTGCGCCATGCCATCCCTCCTCCTCCCGCTCTCCTTCAACATGCTTTCTCCCTTCCCCCAACTTCTCCACTTCTGTCACCGCTCTCCTTCATGCCCCCTGCCATCCCTCCTCCTCCCTGTTTCCCTTCCTCTCCTTCATAATACTCTCTCCCTTCCCCCTCTATTTATATCACCGCTCCGCTCTGTCCCTCCCACTCCTCTTTCCTTAATGCTCCCTCCTCCTCCTCACCCCATCCGCTCCCTTTACTCTCTCTCATCCTCCACAGGAGGAAAGCAGACACTGGGCCTTGCCTTGGGAGGCGCGGGGGAGGAAGGAGGAGGAGCAGCCAGGGTAGTAACGGGGGGAGGGTGGAAGGAGGCACGCGAGCTGTACCTCATTCAGTTCCCCGGGGAGGAAGGAGAACTAGAGGAGGAGGGGGGCTGTGTTTCGGGAGAGGGGGAGGAGACGGACAACATCAAAGAGGAGGTGAGGGAGATGAGGTGTTCCAAGGTGTCTGAATATGTCATACAGAACGTCACTGCATCAGAGACCACTATACTGAACACAAATCTAAATGCAACATGTAACAATTTAAAAGATTTTACTGTCTTACAGTTCATATAAGTAAAACCGGTCAATTGAAATGCATTCATTAGGCCCTAATCTATGGATTTCACTTGACTGGGAATGCAGATATGCATCTGTTGGTCACGGATACCTTAAAAATAAAAAGGGTTGGGCATGGATCAGAAAACCAGTCACGATCTGGCATGACCACCATTTGCCTCATCCAGCGCAACAAATCTCCTTCTCATAGAGTTGATCAGGCTGTTGATTGTGGCCTGTGAAATGTTGTTCCGCTCCTCTTCAATGGCTGTGCGAAGTTGCTGGATATTGGCGGGAACTGAAACACGCTGTCATACACGGTGATCCAGAGCATCCCAAACATGCTCAATGCGGTGACATGTCTGGTAAGTATGCAGGCCATGGAAGAAGTGGGAAATGTTCAGCTTCCAGGAATTGTGAACAGATCCTTGCAACATGGAGCTGTGCATTATCATGCTGAAACATGAGGTGATGGGCCTCAAGATCTCGTCACTGTATCTCTGTGCAATCCAAATTGCCATCAATAAAATGCGGTTGTGTTTGTTGTCTGTAGCTTATACCTGCCCATGCCATAACCAACTGCCACCATGGGGCACTGTTCACAATGTTGACATCTGCAAACCACTCTCCCACATGACACCATACATGTGGTCTGCGGTTGTGAGGCCGGTTGGACGTACTAACAAATTCTCTAAACTACGTGGGAGGGGGTTTATGGGAGAGAAATGTACATTAAATTCTCTGGCAACCGCTCTGGTGGACATTCCTGCAGTCAGCATGCAAATTGCACGCTCCCTCAACTTGAGACATCGGTGGCATTGTTGTGACAACTGCATATTTGATTGGCCTTTTATTGTCCCCAGCACAAGGTACACCTGTGTAATGAGCATGCTGTTTAATCAGCTTCTTGATATGCCCCACCTGTCAAGTGGATGGATTATCTTGGCAAAAGAGAAATGCTCACTAACTGGGGGATGTTTTTTTTTTTTTTACATTTCTGGGCTCTTTCTGGGATCTTTTTATTTCAGCTCATGAAACATGGGACCAACACTTTACATGTTGAGTTTTTATATTTTTGTTCAGTGACGTTTATAAAAAGAGCAGTGTATCTGCATGTGGTGAGACTGAGAACAATGTTGTTCATCTGCTGTGTTTGAGGGACTGCCAGACTGCAGCAGTGCTGGTAGATGGATGTTGGAAAGACACTGATTTGATATTCAGGTGCAGAAGTGCTTGTTCAGTTAAGTGCACTCAAGTGTAGAACGTTGTAGACCCTGAACATGAATGTCATTTTAGGATGGAACAGTTGTGTTTTCTACCAGGTGACTTAAATAATACAATTACATTTCTTCATGTCATCTTAAACTGTATAAACATTGTATGTTTTTACAGAAAATACCCAGTGTAAAAGTTGAACTTTGTTCTTTGTGGCACTTGGGGATACTTGTGACTTGGAAATACTTATGAAAGTGCACTTTTGCGTGAAATGCTGGGTGTGCTAGTGAACTCTGCATTGCATTAATGTTTACTGTATTCTAGTCTATTGTGGGTAATGTAGTTCTTTTTGCTCTGTCTGTAGTCCGGTGACATGGTGGAGGGGGGCTACCAGCCTGCGTCTCTGCGGCTGATCAAGGAAGCCCTGAATATGGACCCGCCCAACCAGAACCGCCATACTGGATCCAGAACCCACAGTGAAGGTACTGACACCAGCTCAAAGCTCGGAACCAAAAACATGATTACAACAACTCTTGGATAGAGCAATAACCCCAATGGGAATGCTGAAGTTCTCTTGTAGGTTTCACAGGACACTTGTTAACGCCTTAGGCTCTGTACAGTGTTGTCTGCTGTACATTGTTTGCATGTTCCTTCATAGTACTGCTCCTCTAACAGACCCTCTCTCTCCATCTCTCTGCCCAGTAGGAGACATGGAATTCAGCCCTATGGCCCAGGAGGCCCTGAAGCGGCCCCCAGCCATGAGGTCTGAAGAGGGGGATGAGGAGGAGTGGGACGTGGGGTCCCCTCCAACAGATGTGTCGGAGGGGGTGCTGAGCGTGGAGGACCTGAGTGGGTTGGAGACGGCCCTGAGGGCAGAGAGGGGGCGCCAGCAGGCGGCCCTGAGGATCCCTCCCACAGCAGGCTCCAACCATGGCTCCATGACCCCTGACCCGGAAGTAATGGCAGGCAGCGAGTTCAGCCTGGGCCAGAAGTACATTGGTCTGGATGGGTTGGAACAGGAGGGGGCGCTGGGGAGTCCCACACCCTCAGAGAGGGATGCCCTGCAGGGTCCTGGTGCCCGTCTGAAGGAAGGTGAGCGGGCACTGCCAGGGGGGGCTGGAGGAACGCTGCAGCCACGCTGGCCCAAGAGGCTGAGGGACGGTGAGGGGATGGAGGAGCAGGGAGGCTCCGATGAGGTGCTGCATCACCCATCTGCTCCGGGTAGCGTGGATGACAGTGGTGAGGAGGAGACAGTAGACCTGATGCATTTCTGCACGCAGTGCGGGGGGGGCTTTGCCAACGAGGCTGAGCTGGAGGAGCACCCCTGCCCCCTTGGGGACACCCACCTGCAGGGAGGGACTGAGGCCACCCTGTTCCCCTGCGCCTCATGCGGCCACGCCTTCAGCCATGCCTGGGCCCTGAAGAACCACGAGTGTGTGTGTGCGGCCGAGCGGCCCCACCGCTGCGAGCTCTGTGGGAAGGGCTTCACACACTCTCGCTCGCTGGAGAGGCACCAGGTGGTTCACACTGGAGAGCGGCCACACCGCTGCCAGCAGTGCGGGCGGAGCTTTAGTCGCCTAAGCAACCTGGAGAGGCACCAGCGGATCCACACGGGCGAGCGTCCGTACGGGTGTGAGGTGTGCGGCAGGCGTTTCAGCAGGGTCGAGTACCTGAAAAGACACCAGCTGATCCACAGTGGAGACCGAGACAAGGCCGGCAGCGCTCACCAGTGCTCCCAGTGTGGAAAGGGCTTCAGCGAACCCGAACAGCTCAAAAACCACGAGTGCTTTTTATAGTTTGATAATTAAGTTTTACCATGATTTGTTTGGGGAGGGGAAAGTTGAAAGAAATTCCTGCTCAAGGTAGAAGTTGCTCCCTAACAGATCTAGGATCATTTTACCCTAGCCTCAACCCTGAACTTGACTATTAGAATCTAAAGCTCTGACCTTGTATCAGGGGTTAGGGTCAACTTCTACCTACTCCATAAAAGGCGATGGTGGTCGTCCAGGTTGAGCTGAGCTGTCGAATTGTACATAGAGAAACTTGTGTGTTTTGTATGTTTCTCAAATGTACATTGTATCTTTTTATTATGAAATTAGTATTTTCACTTTGAATACATCAATCATGGCCTTGTATCTTGACTTTATCAATGATGACGATAACAATTTGGTATTTTGTACTATTTGTTTGTTTTCTGTATTATCCATCGGGAATAAACACTTGACTTTATTCAGTGACCAATGGTCTCCTTTCAAATACTGTCAGTCCTCTCATGTTGTCAATTGCCAAGGTTAGTTTTCAGCTAGAATTTGTTTTGTTCCCCCCCTGACTAGCTGGAATTTAGTATACTACTTTGGTGCTACTGTAGCAAACGGGCTACTACTTGTTGGTGTCATTAGCATTTTAGACGCTAGGTCGCGATGACTCGCCAAACCCAGCCAGGGAAAATAAGTCGGTGTATCAACAACTTAGCAACAGCAACACATACTGGTAACGCTCTAGAATCGTATTAATTCACTAGTATGGCACTGGCAAAAATGTGAGATATCGACTTCGTCACAGCTTGCTTTAATCATGGACATCTTGTTCAAGACCACAGTGGGTGAGATTTCTTAAACTACATGTCCAAGCATGCAGGAGCTTCAAATGGAGATCTGGGGCATATTCATTAAGCTGATTCTGTTACAAGCAGGTAGTATAGGTAGGTGTCACAGGAGCCTGCTGAGTGGAGAACCGCTCATAATAATGGCCGGAACAGCGCATATGGAATGGCATCTAACACCTGGAAACTATTTGATTCCGCTCCAGTCATTACCACAAGGCTGTTCTCCAAGGTGTCACCAACCTGTGGTAGGTATATGGTTTTATATTGGATATTTGATTTTTCTCTCGTCAATAGCTATGACAAACATTTTATATTTTGAATCTGGGGAGGATAGAGAACAATCAACACTTTTATTTGTGTGAATATTTCATTACATTTTTTATGCTGATTTCAATTTTCAAAAATGTTAATACGATACAAAAACACGTGGATTGTTCTCCATCCACTGATTTCAGAGTGTACCATTTTCATAGTCATGACATTCTTGGTTAAATAGCTATTGACAAGAGAACTGAATATCCAGTATAAAACTAATTTACCTTGGTGCCAAACCAACATACTTGTTCTAAAAAGTCAGAAACAACACTTTCCTGTGGATATTTTGTCTTGAGCAGCTGAAGAAAAAAAACGGTTAGAGGAAGTTTAAATGTGATTTTATTCAACATTCTGGCTTGTAAGGAACAGTTCCACGATTAGGCAGGCATTAGTTTCAGGCTGTATATAACAATATGTACAGCTAATCAGACTAACTTAATGCTCTCCATCTCTCCTTACAGAAGCAGTACAAACTTCTGTATATACTTCATATAGTCACACACATACACAACAAATGGGGGTGGACTACAAAGCAAAAGAAGAGTGTTCACATCAGCTCCTCTAGGTCCTTGTACCAGAGCAAAGATCAACTCGAGGTAACCTCTGTGATTTGCATTTATCAGTGACCTTGACACAGAAGCTGCATGTGAACAAAGGTTTCATTTGTATTTGGAGAAGATTCCGTTCACAGCTGAGAAGCTCTGTGTTGGAGTTTTTTTTTGTTTTCATTCATGCGGTTATGAAAAAATCTGCTTTTATCTTTGCTTGTGTAATTATTCAACGCATGTCCTCATTTTCACAAAACATGATATTCTCTAGCAACCATTTATGCAGATGAGTGTTCAGTGTGTGTGTGTGTACTGTAACTGGTGTGAAAACAGTAGCATTTTATTGTTCACCGAATATGGACAGTCCATAACAATCACACTATCTTACTAACATACCTGTTCATCGACATTGGGTGTGAAACTGGCTGATGTGGATGCCCAGTCTCTGCTGTAGAATAGTCTCCACGGTGTCCAGGGGCCTTCGCCTGGGGGTCCACCGGTCCAATCTCCCCTCCACTCTGAGGGTCGTTCCGACCCACAGCGGAATATGATGGAAAGTAGGGTCTCAGGCGGGGAGACTAGAGTTTTAGGAGGGGCAGCAGTAGGCAAACCACATGTACTCTGGCACCGCCACCCGGTTGGCCATCCAGCACTCAGAGAGGTATGGCAGTGTCACCACATATGTCGGCCCCATGCAGTAATCACCCATCCGGGCCCTCATCTCAACCTCCAGCTGAGCCCAGGGGCCTGGAGTTTGAGGCTGCCCGCTGAGGGACCACGTTGCTGAGGGTGAAGGTGGCATGGTGGTCCTCTGGGCCTTAGTGGTGCAGGCTTGGGTTGAGGTGACCCTCAGTATAGGAGGAGCTGGTGTAGTCCTGGAGCACCACCTGGCTCTCCACCATGTTCTGGTCCACAGGGCCATGGCGCGGGGAAACAATGCATCTCTGGACTGGTACTAGAAAACGCCAACTTAGAAAACACAGAGAGGGAATACTGAGATTAAAACCAACACAGAGAGAAAGATGGTTCAACCTACATGTTTCTACTTTTTTTTTTAAAACAGTGTAATAACATTCTACCACTGGTGATTACTCAGAGCTGTTCGGTAGAAGAATATAATTTAGAAAAAGAAGAACAAACACAGCCATGAGCTTCAATTATGATCCAGTCTTTTTATTCCTGGACTCACTGGGTAGTGGTTGGAGATTAAAATGGAACTGACAGCGTTTCGACTACTTCGCGGATATGAAACAAACAGGAAATCATAATATTAGTCAAAAATATCAAATTCCCAGTTTATGCTTAAAAAACATAGTTATAAGAGGTTTTAAAAATAGGTTCTGTTTGACTCAAAATTCCATTATGTAAAGTGAGGCATTGTTAGCAGAATAGATGGATGCAGTTCAATGCATGAATAATATAATTCACCAATACATTTCTTGGTAGTCCCAAAAATCAGGTTGCTATCAGGTTGTAAATCACATAGTGGCAATCCGTCATTCAGGACAGGTGAGGCACCTGTTTTGAGCCCCACATTTTTGCCTGTTTCACATGTTATTTTGGCATTAATACATGTCACATATCAGTTGGCAAACAATGTAAAAAATAATAATATATCATTGAGTTATTAAAGCCACGTACAAACATGGTCTCTTTTTTGTTTTCTTGAGTAAGGCAGCTCCAAAATGCAGGTGTTTCAGCCTAGCTCAGTGCTTTCTGTGGAGGTGGGGCAAGCCAGCAGAAGAGTGTTGCGCTACACTACGTCACCGCCAAGTCTAAGGGTAGAGCTAGAAAATGCAATCCCCTTGGGTGCTGGGGATAGAGTTACATTAGAAGTGCCCGGCCAAGAAGGCTCAAGGTCATTGGCCACAGATAAAATGACGTCAAATCGCGTTATATCTACAGTAGCTTTGATTGGACTGATCATGTCAACATCATACTTTCAAAATCTTAGCTAGCAGTCATCATCATGAATCAAGTCGACAATCTACTGGCAAATCCTTTTTAATCCTTGTCATATGAAGAGAAATAATGAAGACAAATTATAGATAAAATGTATCTGTGCTCATCGGCCATTGGACATTACACAACAAGTTGGAAATCGCAAATTCAACAATGAGTGGTTTGGAAGGAATCAGTGGCTAACTGCAAGCTTTGCAAAAGCAATCATTAGCCTGCTATTCAGTGGAGTGGCTGTGTGGTCCCAAGTCTAAAATTAAGGGTATCTTTTCCTAATTTAAAATGATAAACATTCAACATTGGCCATGCTGTCAATGAAGCATGATTTGTGCCGTGCAAAACAACTTAACTCTGAACTGCAAAATCTGACTTTAGTGAGTTCAAGACAACTGGGAACTCAGAAAAAACAAGCTACGACTGGGAAAATACGTTTTGAACACGGAATTGTAAATCCTGAACTCGGGCCTCTTTCTAGAACTATGACCCGAAGATCACTGATTCCACTCCCGGGTTCCCAGTTATCTTGAAGGCACCAAAAATCCAGAGAATGCCAGATTTTGATGACAACATTTGCCCACGAAGGACCGCCGCGCCACCTTCCTGTTCAAGGGAGCACAGCACAACAAGGTGAGTCCAAAAATGTATTGTATGCTGCTGCATAAGTGATGTAATATGCCAGGGAGATATGTATACTGTAGCGAAGAAAGTAATACTAAGTGTATGTTGGGTAGTAAGCTGTTTGTAGCCCATGTGCCTCACCCTAATAATTTGGTCTATTTTCACCTCTTAACTTCACTACTGTTCTGACTTGGTGGTGCACATGTAGTCTATAACCTGTTTTTGAGAAATGTAATCATTGAATATTGTAAGAACTTTCATTGTTTGCTTATATGCCCCCTTTATTTATCCTACGGTTCTGACTTGGTGTACAGGGAGAACACTGTAAGAACGGCCATGTTCTAAATTATGTCGCTGTGCATTTCAAAAGTGCTGAACAAAAAGTTATATTGACTACGTCCGTCCTAGCTCGCTCATTAATGTCTAAATCGAAATTACGGATTGCCTCTTATACGCTTGTCGTCCCCTCATGCCATAGTTTGTACATCTCAATTGTCAGTAGAAACCACATTTGTTAAAGCAAATCAGCCATATCAGCTATGGTTTTTCAAAAGGCAGTAAATGAGGCTGAATGAACTGTTTCGCTGCCAGACAAGGCTCCGCTGATAGCCAGGTGTAGCAGTGGTAAGGTGTTGGGACTGCTGTTGGGACAGCTTTATGTAGGCCCTAACAGTTTGTGGGCACCGTTTGTCACCGTTATAGTGCAATTAATGTATTGTTTAGTGTTGTGGCTTTGCTGGCATGTGTCCCACATTTTCTTTGCCCCAACAAGATTTACATGCTAAAATCGCCACTGAAATCCCAGCTGGCCATAGGGATGCACTGTTTCAGTATTTTTTACAAAAATGCCCGACTTTAACTAAGGCTGGGAATGCCAATACAATCAAAGTAGCAATAGCAATGATCACAAGTCAGTTGTAACATGGATATTAGGTTAGCACACGTGTCAAATACAAGGCACACGGGCTAAATAGGACACACAAGCGAGTATAAATTTGTCAACCTGTTGAGTCATCTACTGCGCTCGCATCAGTGAATTCAACTTAAATTGTGCTGTTTTCGTGTGTCCGGTTTACAGTGAGCAGCAGAGGGAAAGTGTACAGACACATGCCACAGTCCTAACTAGCCTACTAAAAATATTGCAGTCTGGCTTCGGTTTTTAAAGTTTGACAATGAATAACCAAAAAACAAAACCTGCAACAAAGCACCATGCAAAGGTGAAACATGTAGGCCTATTACAGCAACATTTGAGCAGTAGCCTAGGCTGGCTACTCAACTACAATACATTTTGAGTGAACTATACAGCAATGCTGCATTCAACCATGCAGTGCAAAACAATTGAAAATTATGTTTTAAGTTTCAATCTTTCAATTTTTTCCTAAAATGACATACCTAAATCTAACTGCCTGTAGCCCAGGACCAGAAGCAAGGATATGCATATTCTTGATACCGTTTGAAAGGGAAAACGTTGAAGTTTGTGGAAATGTTAAATTAATGTAGGAGAATGTAACGCATTAGATATGGTAAAAGATAATACAAAACAAAACGTGTTTTTTGTATTTTTTTTGTACCATCATCTTTGAAATGCAAGAGAAAGGCCATAATGTATTATTCCAGCCCAGGCGCAATTTAGATTTTGGCCACTAGATGGCAGAAGTGTATGTGCAAAGTTTTAGACTGATACAATGAACCATTGCATTTTTGTTCAAAATGTTGTATCAAGACTGCCCAAATGTGCCTAATTGATTTATTAATACATTTTCAAATTCATAACTGTGCACTCTCCTCAAACAATAGCATGGTATTCTTTCTCTGTAATAGCTACTGTAAATTGGACAGTGCAGTTAAATTAACAAGAATTTAAGCTTTCTGCTAATATCAGATATGTCTATGTCCTGGGAAATGTTCTTTTTACTTACAACCTCATGCTAATCACATTAGCCTACGTTAGCTCAGCCGTGCCGCAGAGGACACACCGATCGTGTAGAGGTTAATTCCCAAACATTATATTCTGGGAGTGTATATGAACAGATTTTAATCAAATGTCATGTTGCTAAAACGCTGTCATTTTCACTTTAAAAAGGGAAACAGAAACAGAATATTTCCCAGATTACATAATAATGACATTACTCTGTTTGAATTGCTTTGGGTGAGAGAAGTCACACTGCTTAAGCACTTTTCTAAGAACTGCTGGCTTCACACAAACACACCATAAATAAATTATTTTTCTTGAATTGAGTAGAATAAAATGGAATTGACCCTGAATGTAATATGCTCACCTGTGGTTCATACATCCACTTGTTTCTGGGCCGTTTGCCTCCGCCAGGGGTAAGTATGTAGGAAGAGTAGAGGGGTGCACGGCTCTGGCGTTGGTACAGGCTGGCAAAATGGTACTGGTTCCTGTAGCGCTGGCAGATGGGCTGATACCCCTCTCCCCCTATGGATTTTGGGGGAGTCTTCATGTAGAAGAACCAGAGGCAGGGGGTGGTCACCCACCTCCCCCAAGAGAAGACCTCCAAGCAGGAGCAGAGCCCCCCTACATGAGACAGGCATCCTCCTGTTGAGCACTGGGCTGTGTGTGTTATAGAGAAAAGCCTGTGTATCTGTCAGCCGAAACTGGTCACAGACCGTTGTCACTCAGTCAGTCATTCTTCAGCTCAGTCCACAACTTCCCAAGTCAGTCCATGTCTCTACAGAGAGCCCTACTATTTTGTTCACTGTGTGTTGAGGCACCTGTGCAATCGATGGAGAGTGGTCTTCTTATGATGAGACACAGGACTGGTGCACAAGATCAGTCTTTTATTCCCAGCGAGCAGAAACTCTCCGGGAGACACTTTCATCTGACAACTCTCATCCCCTTCTGTTTCCTTGAGATGCAATTGAACTTCCCCCTCCTGACCATAGTGTCTTCTGGGAAATATACAGCCCTTCTGGGACACACGTGGTCACTATTAAAGGCATTTCCATGTAAAAGGACCCATGCGCACCAACATGTAAAGTTCATAGGAGCATATCAAATCGGGTGTCAAATGAAAGCTAAGAGTCTATATTTTTTAGAAATTATGGCACATATTTCAACCATTTTTCAACAAAAAAATATGAAATAAGCAAAGGCTTTGATATCTGGTCAAAAAGATGGAAACGGGGTCTTAGACAACATCTACCAGAAAGGTATTAGAAATACATCAAAACACAATAATATTGAAGTAGAGACCCCCTGTGTCACGTCCTGGCCACAGATAGCCTTCTGGCTCATCTAGGGTGTGTTGGTCAGGACGTGATCAGGGGGGTTTGGGTCTATGTTTTTTTTTCTATGTTTGGGTTTTTGATGGTTCCCAATTAGAGGCAGCTGTTTGTCGTTACCTCTAATTGGGGACCATATTTCAGTTAGTTCGTTTCCCCACTTGCGGTGTGGGTCATATTTTTTTTTTCTTCTGGTGTATATGTGCGCTACACCATGTCCGATTGTTGTTTCAGTGGTTTTTGGGTTGTTTCAGTGTTCTTTTTGTTGTTTCAGTGTTCTTTTTGTTGTTTCAGTGTTCTTTTTGTTGTTTCAGTGTTTCACAAATTAAAAGATGTGGAACTCAGTCCGCGTTGCACCTTGGTCCAGTTCTGTACACGACGAGCGTGACACCCTGCCAACTAATATCAACACTTGTATTTAGTTTAGGAGAAATTATTTGCCTTCTGTAAGTTTAAGAAACATTGACTTGAGCCTTGTGATTCTGTTACCAAAAACCCACATATATTGGAGATATTTTATATCTCTCCCTCATGAGGAGGGAGAATAACGAAAGTTCACAGAAGTAACAAGTAATGGTAGACCTATCAATTAGCTATAGTGATTTTACAGATTTTTTTAAAATGAAGTGATTAAAACTTGTAATTCTGTTACCAAATCGGTAACGGAATTACTGCAATTGAATTGGCTACAATGGGAAATAATGGCATACTGTTATGTTCAGCTCATAACTGTTTTCTTTCTCTTTCCGTCATCTGGTTGTCAAAGCAAGACTGTGAAAACAGTCTGGACAACACCTCACTCTCCCTCTCTCTCTGCCGCTCTCTCTCTCTCTCTCCAGTTAATGTCACGTCTCCCGGCTCTTAATGACACCTACCATGACACCTACCACCTAACCTCTTTCCATTTACTGTAACAAGTTTCCTCGTCCACTGAGCACAGACCGACACCGGACGTCCATGGACGTTGAAAAGGAGTTGAAATTTGGTCAGTCCACTCTGGTAGGACCAAATCTGAACCAATCATAGACGTCTATGTTTCACAAGATTGGACAGCACAGTACAGAACAGTATAGTAAAATAGAGTACAGTACAGTACTGTAAACTAGAGTTCAGTAAAGCACACTAGAGTGCAGTATAATTAAGCAATATGGCCCGAGGGGGTGTGGTATACAGTGCATTTGGAAAGTATTCAGACCCCTTGACTTTTGCCACATTTTGTTACGTTACAGCCTTATTCTAACATTTATGAAATAATTGTTTTCCTCATCAATCTATACACAATACCCCATAATGACAAACCAAAAACAGTTTTTTAGAAATTTTTTCAAATTTAGAAACAAAATGTAAAACACATTAAATATCACATTTACATAAGTATTCTGACACTTTACCCAGCACTTTGTTGAAGCACCTTTGGTAGCGATTACAGCAGCGAGTCTTGTTGTGTATGACGCTACAAGCTTGGCACACCTGTATTTGGGGAGTTTCTCATATTAATCTCTGCAGATCCTCTCAAGCTCTCAAGCTCTGTCAGGTTGGATGGGGAGCGTTGCTGTACAGCTATTTTCAGGTCTCTCCAGAGATGGTCGATCGGGTTCAAGTCCGGGCTCTGACATTCAGAGACTTGTCCCGAAGCTACTCCTGCGTTGTCTTGGCTGTGTGCTTAGAGTCGTTGTCATATTGGAAGGTGAACCTTCAGAACCCCAGTCTGAGGTCCTGAGAGCTCTGAAGTAGGTTTTCATCAAGGATCTCTCTGTACTTTGCTCCGTTCATCTTTGCCTCGATCTTGACTAGTCTCCCAGTCCCTGCCGCTGAAAAACATCCCCACAGCATGATGCTGCCACCATGCTTCACCGTAAGGATGGTGCCAGGTTTCCTCCAGACGTGACACTTGGCATTCAGGCCAAAAAGTTCAATCTTGAGAGTTGGTTGTCCTTCTGGACGGCTCTCCCATCTCCACAGAGGAACTCTGACAGAGTGACCATCGGGTTCTTGGTCATCGCCCTTCTCCCCTGATTGCTCCGTTTGGCTGGGTGGCCAGCTCTTGGAAGAGTCTTAGTGGTTCCAAACTTCTTCCATTTAAGAATGATGGAGGCTTCTGTGTTCTTGGGGACCTTCAATGCTGCAGAAATATTTTGGTACCCTTCCCCAGATCTGTGCTTCGACACAATCCTGTCTCGGAGCTCCACGGACAATTCCTTCGACTGTGGACTGTGGGACCTTACATAGTCAGGTGTGTGCCTTTCCAAATCATGTCCAATCAATTGAATTTACCACAGGTGGACTCCAATCAAGTTGTAGAAACATCTCAAGGATGATCAATGGAAACAGGATGCACCTGAGCTCAATTTCGAGTCTCATAGCAAAGGGTATGAATACTTACGTAAATAAGGTATTTCTGTTTTCATTTTGAATACATTTGCAAACATTTCTAAAAACCTGTTTTCGCTTTATCATTATGGGGCATTGTGTGTAGATTGATGAGTACATTTTATTTAAGAAATTTTTGAATAAGCCTGTAACGTAACGAAAAGGGGCAGGGGTCTGAATACTTTCGAATGCACTGTATGGCCAATATACCATGGCAAAGGGCTGTTCTTAGGCACGATGCAACATAAAATTCATGGATACAGCCCTTATTGCCCATATACCACAACCCCCCGAGGTTGCTATTATAAACGGTTTACCAACGTAATTAAAACAGTAAAAATAAATGTTTTGTCATACCCGTGGTGTACCACATACCCGTGGTGTACCACGGCTGTCAGCCAATCAACATTCAGGGCTCAAACCACCAAGTTTATAATGTACTGGATTGTACTATACTATACTGTACTGAACATATCTACGGTACTGTACTGAACTTTACTCTACTGTGCTATGATGTCCAAACTTGTGAAACAAGTCCGGACCAACCAAAGTGGTCTTGTTTGTGGACGGAGCTCATTCAAATAATAGCCAGTGTGTTGAATAACACCCACACATGCAAAAGAAGGATATTGCATATTTCTACATTTTTGTAGTTATTCAGGATACATCACCATGAAAATAATGATATTCTTATCCATAATTATGCATTTCTGTGTAGTACAGATCAGGGACCAATGATGTTATTCCGTTTCCATTATTCCGTTACCGGATGTAAATCCATTTCACCTACTGTAGTTCAATAACCAAGGTGTCATATCATAGCTGACACTGAGTACTGACTGGGGGACAAGCACTGCCCAGAAGCTGACCATAGAATAACCCAAAATGTGACAGGTAACAGGTTTAATTTGTAGACCCATAGTTATTTCCCTGTTCCCCCTTGGTGGAATGGAAGCTGCTGACTTCCAACTGATGGATTTGTTAAAGGTCCAATGCACCCGTTTTATCTCAATATCAAATTAAGTACCTTACTGTGATTGTTTTAAATTAAAATGGTCAAAAATAAACAAAAATAGCTTCTTAGTTAAGAGATATTTCTCAATCAAGAATTTAGCTAGGACTGTCTCGGAGTGGTCTGAGTGGGGAGGGGGAAACGGAAAACCAGCTGTTATTGCTAGAGAGGTTTGGAACTCTTTTTCGTATTGGTATATTAACTAATTTACCACCTGGTGATGGCACCAGGCAGGTCAAAACTCCCACCAAAACAGGCTAAAAGTTCAGGTGCTTTTACTCTAAAATGGCATTATCATAATTTTATACAATTTCACAGTATTATTCCAACCTCATAGTGTGAAAATATACACTGAGTATTCAAAACATTAAGAACGCCTGCTCTTTCCATGACATAGACTGTCCAGGGGAATCCAGGTGAAAGTTATGATCCTTATTGATGTCACTTGTTAAATCCAGTTTCCTGTGTGTATCAAGAATGGTCCACTTGACACAACTGTGGGAAGCACTGGAGTCGACATTGGTCAGCATCCCAGTGGAATGCTTTCGACACCTTCCAGAGTCCATGCCCCAACGAATTGAGGCTGTTCTGACGGAAATAGGGGGGTGCAACTCAATATTAGGAAGGTGTTCCTAATGTTTGTATACTCAGTGTATATAAAACACAAGAAAATCACGTTTTTTGACAGCACTGGGCCTTTAAGGTTAAAGCCTTTAATCAGAGTGCTGACTCATGTACGAGCCTCACATTTCCAAGGCAGTGTTCTGGAACGTTTCAAACCCTCAGGACAACACCTGGTTTAAAGCCTTGTCACAGACTCCTCATCTATCCAGTCCTTTTAGATTTCAAACCAAATCTAATTTTATTTGTCACATGCGCCGAATACAACAGGTGTAGACCTCACAGTGAAATGCTTACTTACAAGCCCTTAACCAACAATGCAGTTTTAAGAAAAATATGTGTTAAGAAAGTATTTACTAAAATAAACTGTAAAAAAAATTTATATAAAAGAAGGAAAAAAATAAAAAAAAGATTAAAGAGCAACAATAAAATAACAGTAGCGAGGCTATGTACAGGGGGTACCAGTACAGAGTCAATGTGCGGGGGCACAAGTTAGTCGAGGTAATATGTACATGAAGGTAGAGGTAAAGTGACTATGCATGGATAATAAACAGTGGTTCAGGGGGTGCATAAAAGTAGGAGCCAGGAACCTAAATGGAACTGGGCCAGAGCAATACCTGGTTCTCCACGCCTCTGCCCACGGGGCTCTGTGGACACTTAGATGCAATATTCCAGAACACTGCCTTGAAAAGGTGAGGCTCGTACATACCGCCCCAACAGATCCAGGACAACGCAATTGCCATCGCACTGCACACTGCCCTATCCCACCTGGACAAGAAGAATACCTATGTAATAATGCTCTTCATCGACTACAGCTCAGCATTCAACACCATAGTGGCCTCCAATCTCATCACTAAGCCCTGGGTCTGAACCCCTCCCTGTGCAACTGGGACTTAGACTTCCCCTTCCTGTACTCCCCTGTTCACCCATGACTGCGTGGCCACGCACGTCTCCAACTCAATCATCATGTTTGCTGACAAAGTGATAGGCCTGATTACCAACAATGACAAGACCGCCTACAGAAAGGAGGTGACAAGGAGGTGACAGACCTGGTGGAGTGGTACCAGGAAAAGAACCTCTCCGTCAACGTCAACAAAACAAAGGAGCTGATCATGGACTACAGGAGACAGCAGAGAGAGCACGCCCCCCATCTCCCATCGACGGAGCCGCAGTGGAGAGGGTCAAAAGCTTCAAGTTCCTCAGCATACACATCACCGAGGACCTGAAATGGTCCCTTCACACCGACAGCATGGTGAAGAAGGCGCAGCAGCACCTCTTCAACCTCAGGAGGCTTAAGAAATTAGGCTTGGCCCCTAAGACCCTCACAAACTTCAACAGATGCAGCATCGAGAGCATTCTGTCGGGCTGTATCACCGCCTGGTACTGCAACTGCACCGCCCGCAACTGCAGGGCTCTCCAGAGGGTGGTGTGGTCAACACAACGCATTATCGGGGGCACAATGCCTGCCCTCCTGGACATCGACACACCAGGTGTCACAGGAAGGCCAAGAAGATCATCAAGTACCTCAGTCACTCGGAACTTGTCAGCCTTCATCACGGATGGGCTATTGCAGCAGAAGACCATAATGGGGTCAACTCCTATCAGCTGAAAACAAGCATCCCCAACACTGGAGAACTGAGGAGGGGAAAAACATTGCCTGGTCTGACGAATCCAAGTTCGTGTTGCGTCATGCTGATGGCAGTCCATGGCCGCATCCTGCCCGGTGTCAACGGTACAGCCTGGTGGCAGTGGTGTAATGGTGTAGGGAATGCCACAGCGTATATGAACATTGTTGCTGACCAGGTGCATCCCTTCATGGCTACAGGGGTGTGTACCTAATAAACTGAGTAAATATTTATTTATATTCCTGACTCTGACATTGCTCATTCTAATATGTCTTAATGTATTTGGGATTATGTGTGTATTGTTATTGTATTGCTAGATATTTCTGCATTGTTGGATCTCGAAACAAGCATTTCGCTGCACATGCAAAACTGTGTACGCGACCAATAAACGTTGATTTGATTTGCACTCCTTCACCCTCTTCAGTGAAAACAGAGGCGTCTACTGTCTCAGACAGACCGCACCCTTGTCGCCCTCACACATACGGAAGACTGAACCTTTCCCGTGCAGCAGCCAGCTACTTTCTGAGCGCAACCCCCTATCCTTTCAGTATGCAGACGGCTCGGAATGGCTACTGACGCCAGCACGCTTGAGGAGCTACATAGCGAGCTCACCTGTCCAGTGTGCCTCGAGCTCTTCCGTGAGCCGGTGATCCTCGAGTGCGGACACCACTTCTGCCGCGTGTGCATTACGCAGTGCTGGGAGGCCAAGTACGACGAGCACCCGACCTGCCCGAAGTGCCGAAAGACATGCGCTCCGAAGCTGCGCCCCAACTCGCTTCTGTGTAACGTCGTGGACAGCGTGAGGAGAGCTCGAGACACGGATGGGAAACCCGGGGACCAGGAGAGCGCACAGGAGGATACTGAAGAACGGCAACGGGGGGACATTATGCCCGGCTCCGGGTTCAGTTTCACCGGTTTTTCTCCGCGCCTCGAGTCAGACGTGTGCGAGGAGCACGAGGAGAAGTTGAAGCTATACTGTGAGGATGATCAGCTCGCCATCTGCCTGGTGTGCGGGATGTCCCGAGATCACAAGACGCACAATGTCATCCCCATCAACGAGGCGTTCGAGAACTACAAGGTAACACTATTAGAACACTATTTTGTATTTATGTATCTACCTATGTAGGTGTTTGGAATACATATACATTTGCCGGGTTCGTACATCAATGTCACAGGGACCTGGCGCATTGGAATGCATACTTTGCGGCAGAACCTGTCCGTAAATCCCAAACTGAGCAAAGTTCACAAAGTTACTATTCGGTCAGATATTTTAAGTCTTGTAAGATAAATGTGGACCCAAGATAATTGAGTCTTTAACATGCTAGAGCGCGAGACATAAGCAGACACTCAAGTCAGTGTGGATGTAGCCTATACTTGAACCTCAGAGGAATTCGGCATGCTGGTGTCAGGGTTTAGTTCCCAGACATATTTAACCTTTTATATTTGCCTTGGATGTTTGGTGACATACCTCAGTCACCACACTGTTTCCACAAATCTTACCCATCTACATTGTAACTTTTTTGGGGTTAATTTGGGTAACTTGAAATGAAGCCAGTTAGTTGGAAAGGCCCTCCGGTCATATGAGTCACATTAAGCTTGTTGTCAGACTACAAAGGATCCAAAACAGTACATCTTAAATTGACAAGAGTTAGGCCTAATTCAATTCGTCTCTGTATAACGAAAAACACTGTTTATCAGTTCAACTCTCATAACTTTAAGCTGTGTGTGTGTGTGTGTGTGTGTGTGTGGGTGTGTGTGACCTGTTTTTCTTCTTCCTCTTCTGCAGGACAAGCTGTCCATAGCCCTGGAGAGAGTAATGATCCAGACTGAACAGGCTTCTCTCTATCAGGTCCAGACCAACAACAAGATCATGCTCATCAAGGTATACTGACTGTGTGTGTGTGTGTGTGTGTGTGTGTGTGTGTGCGTGCGTGCGTGCTGTCAGCGAGAGGCTTCTCATATACAGTGCCCATCATCCCTGAAACATTTCTAGTGGACAGTCAACACTCTAGTGCGTTGTCTCGCCCAGGCACATTCAAATGAGTTTAATTATACAGGGTTTGTCAATGTGATTATGTTGTTACAGGTGTAACGTCCTTATTGGACTGTTGTGAATGTCTAATGCAAAATGACACTGAGATTATGACTCAGATTACGGGATTACCCATTCTTTCTCTCAGACACAGTGCAGACACACACACATTATCACACTCCTAATGTAAACACACACAGAATTATGTAAAAATGCACGCCTTAGTTAGTACGTAAAATACACGCCTTAGTTAATACTGATAAGATCAATGATAAAATGTAGGGTGGTCCCAGGTGTTTCCCTCTCTGTTCTGACACAGGCTTCACCTCACAAGGCTCTGTGAAGTAAATAAGAAATGTTCCGGCTCCACAGTGTGCGCGTGAGGTAGATACCGAATGTGTACAATGCCGGTGGAGTCCTGCGTTTAAGATAAGCACAGCACAGACACCCCATTAAGGAGGCATGCCCTGTGTGTCTGTGTCTGTCACACGCTGAGACACTTTCTCTCCTCCAATCACTTGTTCTTTCACTTCCCTCTGTCTCTCTGTGGGGAACAGGAAGCGGGTATGAGCAAGGATGTGTGTCAACGATCTGGCTACCACGTGACCGATGTGGCAAATGTTTGTGTGTGTTACTGTGTGTCTGCGTGTAGCTGTGTGTGTGTGTGTGTGTGTGTCTATGCAGCCGAGGTGGTTAGGTGATCATGTGACGAGTGACCGTTTCTGAGAACTGAGATTTGAATCATGAGATTTGAATCAATATTGAATCACTATGTGTTTATCTCCTGCCTCCGTTATCATTGAATGTGTTGTTGCCGTGTGTCTGACTCATTGTGTTTCGTGATGTCTTTTTTGTATTGTTTTATATCACTGCTGTCGCCACCTCTTGACATCCTGTCATTGTCATTGTCATTTAAAGTTGAAATAAAATAAAACAAGCTTGTGTTAGCTCCCAGAGCTAACACCTTGACTAAAGCTCAGTGGGCCAACACAGTCTCTAAAGATGTATTCCAACCCAGTCTGTAACGTTTCTATTTTCCTCTGTCCTTCCCTACGTCAGGAGCATGCTGGGGACATGGAGGAGCAGGTGAGTGCAGAGTTTGGACGTCTGAGGGAGTTCCTTCTCCAGGAGAAGGAGAGAGTGAAGGAGAGACTGCAGCGGGAGAAGGAAAAGAGGCTCAACCAATTGGAGGAGGTCCTCAAACACACCACGGACAAAATCGGCCAGTTAGAGCAAACTGCCGACCAGCTCCGCGTCAAACTCAGAGAGAATGAGAACCCGGCACAACTCCGGGTGAGATGAGAGAGGAGAGGAGGGAGGGAGGGGAAAGAGAAGGAGTGGAGAGAGGGGGAAAGAGAAAGGGACTGTAATGGAAAGGAACAAAAAAGAAAGGGGAGAAGATAAATCCTGAATAATGTAGAGGATTTTTGAGGAGGAGAAGAGTGTGTTAATGTCTCAGCAGGGCCTCATCTCTGTTATTCTTTCTTTCAGGGAATCAAGGATTTTATTGGAGGGTAAGTAAAAAACTCCATGGTTCTTATCTGATGCTACAGTTCATAAAGCTGTGCAATATCCACATCAAATCAAATCAAAGTTTATTTGTCACGTGCGCTGAATACAACTGGTGTAGACCTTACAGTGAAATGCTTACTTACAGGCTCTAACCACACAATACATAGCCATTTGATTACCTGTTCAGGAGTCTTATGGCTTGGGGGTAAAAAATGTTGAGAAGCCTTTGTGTCCTAGACTTGGCACTCCGGTACCGCTTGCCATGCGGTAGTAGAGAGAACAGTCTATGACTGGGGTGGCTGGGGTCTTTGACAATTTGTAGGGCCTTCCTCTGACACCGCCTGGTGTAGAGGTCCTGGATGGCACGCAGCTTAGCCCTAGTGATGTACTGGGCCGTACGCACTACCCACTGTAGTGCCTTGCGGTCAGAGGCCGAGCAATTGCCGTACCAGGCAGTGATGCAACCAGTCAGGATGCTCTCGATGTTGCAGCTGTAGAACCTTTTGTGGATCTGAGGACCCATGCCAAATCTTTTTAGTTTCCTGAGGGGGAATAGGCTTTGTCGTGCCCTCTTCACGACTGTCTTGGTGTGTTTGGACCATTCTAGTTTGTTGGTGATGTGGACACCAAGGAACTTGAAGCTCTCAACCTGCTCCACTACAGCCCCGTCGATGAGAATGGGGGCGTGCTCGGTCCTCCTTTTCCTGTAGTCCACAATCATCTCCTTAGTCTTGGTTACGTTGAGGGATAGGTTGTTATTCTTGCACCACCTGGCCAGGTCTCTGACCTCCTCCCTATAGGCTGTCTCGTTGTTGTCGGTGATCAGGCCTACCACTGTTGTGTCGTCTGCAAACTTAATGATGGTGTTGGAGTCGTGCCTGGCCATGCAGTCGTGGGTGAACAGGGAGTACAGGAGGGGACTGAGCACGCACCCCTTGGGGGCTCCAGTGTTGAGGATCAGCGTGGCAGATGTGTTGCTACCTACCATCACCACCTGGGGGCGGCCCGTCAGAAAGTCCAGGATCCAGTTGCAGAGGGAGGTGTTTAGTCCCAGGATCCTTAGCTTAGTGATGAGCTTTGAGGGTACTATGGTGTTGAAAGCTGAGCTGTAGTCAATGAATAGCATTCTCACATAGGTGTTCCTTTTGTCCAGGTGGGAAAGGGCAGTGTGGAGTGCAATAGAGATTGCATCATCTGTGGATCTGTTTGGGCGGTATGCAAATTGGAGTGGGTCTAGGGTTTCTGGGATAATGGTGTTGATGTGAGCCATTACCAGCCTTTCAAAGCACTTCATGACTACGGACGTGAGTGCTACGGGTCTGTAGTCATTTAGGCAGGTTGCCTTCATGTTCTTGGGCACAGGGACTATGGTGGTCTGCTTGAAACATGTTGGTATTACAGACTCAATCAGGGACATGTTGAAAATGTCAATGAAGACACCTGCCAGTTGGTCAGCACATGCCCGGAGCACACGTCCTGGTAATCCGTCTGACCCCGCAGCCTTGTGAATGTTGACCTGTTTAAAGGTCTTACTCACGTCGGCTATGGAGAGCGTGATCACACAGTCGTCCGGAACAGCTGATGCTCTCATGCATGCCTCAGTGTTGCTTGCCTCGAAGCGAGCATAGAAGTGATTTAGCTCGTCTGGTAGGCTTGTGTCACTGGGCGGCTCCCGGCTGTGCTTCCCTTTGTAGTCTGTAATAGTTTGCAGGTCCTGCCACATAAGACGAGCGTCGGAGCCGGTGTAGTACGATTCAATCTTAGCCCTGTATTGACGCTTTGCCTGTTTGATGGTTCGTCGCAGGGCATAGCAGGATTTCTTATAAGCTTCCGGGTTAGAGTCCCGCACCTTGAAAGCGGCAGCTCTACCCTTCAGATCAGTGCGAATGTTGCCTGTAATCCATGGCTTCTGGTTGGGGTATGTACGTACAGTCACTGTGGGGACGACGTCCTCGATGCACTTATTGATGAAGCCAGTGACTGATGTGGTGTACTCCTCAATGCCATCGGAAGAATCCCGGAACATGTTCCAGTCTGTGATAGCAAAACAGTCCTGTAGCTTAGCATCTGCTTCATCTGACCACTTTTTTATAGACCGAGTCACTGGTGCTTCCTGCTTGAATTTTTGCTTGTAAGCAGGAATCAGGAGGATAGAGTTGTGGTCGGATTTACCAAAAGGAGGGCGAGGGAGAGCTTTGTACGCGTCTCTGTGTGTGGAGTACATGTGATCTAGAATTTTTTTCCCTCTGGTTGCACATTTAACATGTTGATGGAAATTAGGTAGATCTGATTTAAGTTTCCCTTGCATTAAAGTCTCCGACCACTAGGAGCGCCACCTCTGGATGAGTGGTTTCCTGTTTGCTTATTTCCTTATACAGCTGACTGAGTGCGGTCTTAGTGCCAGCATCTGTCTGTGGTGGTAAATAAACAGCCACAAAAAATATAGCTGAAACCTCTCTAGGCAAGTAGTGTGGTCTGCAATTTATCACAATATACTCTACTTTAGGCAAGCAAAATCTAGAGACTTCCTTAGATTTCGTGCACCAGCTGTTGTTTACAAATATGCACAGACCGCCCCCCCCTCGTCTTACCGGAGTGTGCTGTTCTATCTTGCCGGTGCAGCGTATATCCCGCTAGCTGAATATCCATGTCATCATTCAGCCACGATTCCGTGAAACATAGGATATTACAGTTTTTGATGTCCCGTTGGTAGGATATTCGTGATCGTACCTCGTCTAATTTATTGTCCAAAGATTGCACGTTGGCGAGTATTATTGACGGTAACGGCAGGTTTCCCACTCGCCTTCTGCAGATCCGTACGAGGCATCCCGCTCTGTGTCCTCTGTACCTGCGTCTCTTCCTCTTGCAAATAACTGGGATGTTGGCCTTGTCGGGTGTTTGGAGAATGTCCTGTGCGTCCTGCTCGTTGAAGAAAAAAATCTTTGTCTAATCCGAGGTGAGGGATCGCTGTCCTGATATCCAGAAGCTCTTTTTTGCCGTAAGATACCTGATTCCTGACGCTGTTTCAATATTATTTATTCATACTGTAAGGCAGTGGTCGCCAACCGGACGATCTTCAAGGCATTCCTAGTCGATCACCAACGATAAAGGCTTGCACTCCTTTTTTAAAATGTGTGTTGCACTGTTGGCAGTAGGTACACTTGATTCAGAAGCCCTGCGCACCAGGTAGGCAAAGTGTTCCCATTTTTAACCATTTCTTTGGCTGAAAAGACAAACTTAGCCTACCTGTCAGACCGGGAGATATGTGGCTAAATTGAGTATGGCTACTGCGTTGGCCAATCGGATAGCTCAAATCACCGTGCCTACAGAACTTCCATGACCCCGGTCCCAGCAAAGTTTGATACTAGCCTACATAAGATTTAATAACTTTTAAAACCATGACCACAGAGAGACTGTCAAATAATACAGCAAAGAGATGCTGTTTTTATGAGTGAATTCATGTAAAAAGAACTAATCAGCACTGTCATCAACACTGGTTTTATTCAACACTATTACATAACAGAAAACATGCTTCTCCCTACTTCCACTTGCGCTGCAGCTGCAATGAATGAGTAACCAAGTGTCTTGATAGGCCTGCATTATTATTATTATTTGCAGCTCTTCATGTCTATTTTAATATCGGAGAGTATTTCACTTTCTCTGGTGTTAGGAACAACATGAATTTGTGCATGATTGAGGCAGATGAGGTGCAACTCGCGTTTCACCATCAGGTGGATGACGGTGTCCCCTCTCTGGTCAGTCGCACCGGTGGAAAGGAAGGAGAGAGCAGGGACCGGGAGAGGCGGACCCTCTGCTGCTCTCTCCCTCCCTCAGCTGTGTTCAGGACAACTGGGAAATTTGAAAAAAAAACTCTCTCTCTCTTCCTCTGTCTCTCTCTCAGAGCGGAGATTATGTTTGAGCGACCCCCGGAGGTGTGTGTGGATCTGCCGGAGGGGGAGTTCCTGGGACCACTACAGTACCGCACCTGGAGGAGGATGAACGCTGTCCTTCAGCCAGGTACAACCACAGAAAAATAGAGTTAGACCACACCTGACCACATATAGATGACACCTGACCACATATAGATGACACCTGACCACATATAGATGACACCTGACCACATATAGTCGACACTTGACTCCGTTAGACCACAGCTCTCACATATCTGGCAACATTCCACCACAGGATCCATCTGATTGCATTCTATCACACCTGACTGCACCTGACATTATCCAACCACACCAATATGTTGACCGCATACAGCCTGTCCTTTCTATCGTACTTCAATTCCTCTGTCTCTTCCCAGGTGTGACAGCGGTGACTCTAAACCCAGACACCGCCTACCCCAGGCTGTGGGTGTCCACGTGCTGCACCCAGGTCAGTGTCGGGGACATCCAGCCCAACCTGCCCAACAACCCTGAGCGCTTCACACGCTACAACATTGTCCTGGGAAGCCAGGCCCTCACCTCAGGGCAACACTACTGGGTGGTTGAGGTGGGCACCAAGACGGCCTGGGGGCTGGGGGTGGCGGCCGCCTCGGTCAACAGGAAGGATGAGATTAGCCTGTGTCCCGACGACGGCTTCTGGACCCTAGTGTTAAGAGAGGAGCGGGGAGGAAGCGAGTACGAGGCCTGCACCAACCACGAGGAGAGCCTGTTGCACCTCCCTCGCCCCCCCAGTAGGGTAGGGGTGTACCTTGACTATGGGAGGGGTGTGGTGGCGTTTTACGACGCAGGGGATATGAGTCACCTGTTCACGTTCTCCGACGCCACATTCACAGAGCCGGTGTTCCCCTACTTCAACCCCTGGCCAATCATCAAAGGGAGAAACCGTGAGCCTCTTATTATTATTAGCCCGGACCCGGAGGTATGAGAGACCTGTTAAGAACTGTCAGAGAACACTGAGAGCCAAAGACAAGAAAGTAGAACAATGTAGAGAACCTGTGAGAGAAACTGCAGTGTCATCATCCTATTCACTAATGTACTAACACTTGACTATTGTTCACGGTTGTCATTTATGAACATTTCCTGTAAATATGTTTCCATGGAATACTGTTGAAATCGGAAGTTTACATACACCTTAGCCAAATACATTTAAACTCCGTTTTTCACAGTTCCTGACATTTAATCATAGTAAAAAGTCCCTGTCTTAGGTCAGTTAGGATCACCACTTTATTTTAAGAATGTGAAATGTCTGAATAATAGTAGAGAGAATGATTTATTTCAGCTTATATTTCTTTCATCACATTCCCAGTGGGTCAGAAGTTTACATAAACTCGATTAGTATTTGGTAGCATTGCATTTAAATTGTTTAACTTGTGTCAAACATTTCGGGTAGCCTTCCACAAGCTTCCCACAATAAGTTGGGTAAATTTGGTGTTCTTCGGCTTGCAAGCCTCCCCCCTTTTCCTCCAAACATAACAATGGTTATTATGGCCAAACAGTTCTATTTTTGTTTCATCAGACCAGAGGACATTTCTCCAAAAAGTATGATTTTTGTCCCCATGTGCTGTTGCAAACCGTAGTCTGGCTTTTTATTGGGGTTTTGGCTTCTTCCTTGCTGAGCGGCCTTTCAGGTTATGTCTGTCGATATAGGACTTGTTTTACTGTGGATATAGATACTTTTGTACCTGTTTCCTCCAGCATCTTCAATGTCCTTTGCTGTTGTTCTGGGATTGATTTGCACTTTTTGCACCAAAGTACTTTTATCTCTAGAAGACAGAACGTGTCTCCTTCCTGAGCGGTATGACGGCTGCGTGGTCCCATGGTGTTTATACTTGCGTACTATTGGTTGTACAGATGAACGTGGTACCTTCAGGCGTTTGGAAATTGCTCCCAAGGATGAACCAGACTTGTGGAGGTCTACAATTTTTTTCCTGAGATCTTGGCTGATTTATTTAGATGTTCCCATGATGTCAAGCAAAGAGGCACTGAGTTTGAAGGTAGGCCTTGAAATACATCCACAGGTACACCTCCAATTGACTCAAATGATGTCAATTAGCCTATCAGAAGCTTCTAAAGCCATGACATCATTTTCTGGAATTTTCCAAGCTGTTTAAAGGCACAGTCATCTTAGTGTATGTAAACTTCTGACCCACTGGAATTGTGATACAGTGAGTTATAAGTGAAATATTCTTTCTGTAAACGATTTTTGGAAAGATTACTTGTGTCATGCACAAAGTAGATGTCATAACCGCCTTGCCAAAACTATAGTTTGTTTACAAGAAATGTGTGGAGTTTTTGAAAAACGAGTTTTAATGACTCCAACCTAAATGTATGTAAACTTCTGACTTCAACTGTATATGGGTGTTTTGTGTTTAAAGAGAGCACATGCCAGAGAACTCTGAAGGAAGCCACATGGAAAAACGAATTGAAAAGCACCTTAAACATGACGTTCTTATCCTTACAAATGGCCAAAGAATGAAATGACATTTTCATACTATATTTATATAAAGTGTATATATAGTAAGATGACAGTGTTTTACAGTGTATTTTACATTTTAATAACGAAGTATGTACATCGGCAAATCGGATCACGCCTCAATTCTGCTCCTCCCCACCTATATGCAGAAACTTAAACAGGAAGCACCCGTGGTAAGGTCTGTTCAACGTTGGTGTGACCAATCAGAATCTATGCTTCAAGATTGTTTTGATCACGCAGACTGTAAAATGTTCCCGGTCGCCTTTGAGAATAGTTTCGACGTATAAACTTCGGTGACTGGGTTCATCAGGAAGTGCCTATAGGATGTTGTTCCCACTGTGACGTTTAGAACTTATCCAAACCAAAAGACGTGGATAGATGGCAGCATTTACGCAAAACAGATAGCATGAACCACGTGTATAAAGAGACAAGCTATGGTCGCAATTCAACAGCTCAAGCATGAGATGATAATCACAAATTAGAAAGGGAAAGCCAGCCACGTCACGGACACCAACACCTTGCTTTCGGACAAGCTAAACACCTTTGCCCGCTTCCTGGAAAACAACATTGAGCCACCGATGCAGGCCCTTGCCGCTCACGAGGACTGTGTGCTCTCGTTCTCCGTGGCCAATGTGAGTAAGACATTTAAGCGTTGCCGGCCCAGGTTGCCGGCCCAGACGGCATCCCAAGCCGTGTCCTCAGAGCATGTGCAGACCAACTGGCTGGAGTGTTTACAGACATATTCCATCTCTCCATATCCCAGTCTGTTGTCCCCACTCTCTTCAAGATGTCCACCATTGTTCCTGTACCCAAGAAAGCGAAGGTAACTGAACTAATTAAATGACTGTCGCTCCGTAGCACTCACTTCTGTCATTGTGAAATTCTTTGAGAGGCTAGGTAAGGATCATATCACCTTACCCGGCACCCTAGACCCACTACAATTCGCATACCGCCCCAACAGATCGATGGACGACGCAATTGCCATTACACTGCATACAGCCCTGGACAAGAGAAATACCTATTTAAGAATGCTGTTCATCGACTACAGCTCAGCCTTCAACACCATAATGCCCTCCAAGCTCATCACTAAGCTCAGGGCCCTGGGTCCCCCCGTGCAACTGGATCCTAGACTTGATGGGCCGACCCCCAGGTGGTGAAGGTAGGCAACAACACCTCCGCCCCCTGTTTTCTTAAAATATTACTTTTTTATTATTTAAGACTGTAAAAACACCTGCAAATCCGCTCCAAGTGATTTTTATTTTGGAAATCTCTTCCAACTTATTCCCACACATAATAGAGAGATATACAGTGGGGCAAAAAAGTATTTAGTCAGCCACCAATTGTGCAAGTTCTCCAACTTAAAAAGATGAGAGAGGCCTGTAATTTTCATCATAGGTACACTTCAACTATGACAGACAAAATGAGGAAAAATAATCCAGAAAATCACATTGTAGGATTTTTAATGAATTTATTTGCAAATTATGGTGGAAAATAAGTATTTGGTCAATAACAAAAGTTTATCTCAATACTTTGTTATATACCCTTTGTTGGCAATGACAGAGGTCAAACGTTTTCTGTAAGTCTTCACAAGGTTTTCACACTGTTCCTGGTATTTTGGCCCATTCCTCCATGCAGATCTCCTCTAGATCAGTGATGTTTTGGGGCTGTCGCTGGGCAACACGGACTTTCAACTCCCTCCAAAGATTTTCTATGGGGTTGAGATCTGGAGACTGGCTAGGCCACTCCAGGACCTTGAAATGCTTCTTCTGAAGCCACTCCTTCGTTCGGCGGTGTGTTTGGGATCATTGTCATGCTGAAAGACCCAGCCACGTTTCATCTTCAATGCCCTTGCTGATGGAAGGAGGTTTTCACTCAAAATCTCACGATACATGGCCCCATTCATTCTTTCCTTTACATGGATCAGTCGTCCTGGTCCCTTTGCAGAAAAACAGCCCCAAAGCATGATGTTTCCACCCCCATGCTTCACAGTAGGTATGGTGTTCTTTGGATGCAAATCAGCATTCTTTGTCTTCCAAACACGACGAGTTGAGTTTTTACCAAAAAGTTCTATTTTGGTTTCATCTGACATTCTCCCAATCCTCATCTGGATCATCCAAATGCTCTCTAGCAAACTTTAGACGGGCCTGAACATGTACTGGCTTAAGCAGGGGACACGCCTGGCACTGCAGGATTTGAGTCCCTGGCGGCGTAGTGTGTTACTGATGGTAGGCTTTGTTACTTTGGTCCCAGCTCTCTGCAGGTCATTCACTAGGTCCCCGTGTGGTTCTGGGATTTTTGCTCACCGTTCTTGTGATCATTTTGACCCCACGGGTGAGATCTTGCGTGGAGCCCCAGATCAAGGAAGATTATCAGTGGTCTTGTATGTCTTCCATTTCCTAATAATTGCTCCCACAGTTGATTTCTTCAAACCAAGCTGCTTACCTATTGCAGATTCAGTCTTCCCAACCTGGTGCAGGTCTACAATTTTGTTTCTGGTGTCCTTTGACAGCTCTTTGGTCTTGGCCATAGTGGAGTTTGGAGTGTGACTGTTTGAGGTTGTGGACAGGTGTCTTATATACTGATAACAAGTTCAAACAGGTGCCATTAATACAGGTAATGAGTGGAGGACAGAGGAGCCTCTTAAAGAAGAAGTTACAGGTCTGTGAGAGCCAGAAATCTTGCTTGTTTGTATGTGACCAAATACTTATTTTCCACCATAATTTGCAAATAAATTCATTAAAAATCCTACAATGTGATTTTCTGGATTTTTTTTCCTCATTTCATCTGTCATAGTTGAAGTGTACCTATGATGAAAATTACAGGCCTCTCTCATCTTTTTAAGTGAGAGAACTTGCACAATTGGTGGCTGACTAAATACTTTTTTGCCCCACTGTATGTGACCGTATACAAATGTAAGCAAGGTTTGAAATGATTATGTTTTAGTCAAATTTTCTATCTGTTTGGGCTTCTTACGGTCAATTTGCAGTCTACAAATTATTTTGAATTATGTTCCGGCCCCCTAACCATACACTCAAGAAACAAATCGGCCCACAGAGGGTTCTACATGGAACCAAAAAGGGTTCTCCTATAGGGACAGTTGAAGAACCCTTTAGCTACACTTTTTTTTCTAAGAGTGTAGCAATACAATAACAATATAATATCATCCTCAGGAGGCTGAAGAAATTCGGCTTGGCCCCAAAGACCCTCACAAACTTCTACAGATGCATGGTACTGCATGTCCCGCAACTGCAGGGCTCTCTAGAGGGTGATGCAGACAACCCAGCACATCACCAGAGGAACACTGCCTGCCTTCCAGGACATCTACAGCACCAGGTTTCACCAGGAAGGCCAAGAAGATCATCAAGGACCTCCGCCCACTGAGCCACAGCCTGTTGATTAAAGCTGGGACCGAGAGACTGATATACAGCTTCTATCTCCAGGCCATCAGACTGTTAAACAGTCACCATTAGCCTTAGTCACTGTTCTTGCCAGCTACCACCCGGTACTCCACCCTGCACCTTAGAGACTGCTGCCCTTTGTACATAGAGTCATTCAACACTGGTCACTTTAATAATGTGTTCATACTGTTTTACCCACTTTATATGTATATACTGTATTCTAGTCATGGCGCATCCTATATAACTACTGCTGTACACACCTTTTCTATTCATATACTCTCCATGCTGTCTATACACACCATTATATACAGTATAATGGTGTGTATAGACACACCAGGCCCACCCATGGCTGCTCCCCTGCCCAGTCATGTGAAATCCATAGATTAGTGCCTAATGAATATATTTTAATTGACTGATTTCCTTATATGAACTGTAGCTCAGAAACATTTTTTAAATTGTTGCATGTTGCGTTTATATTTTTGTTCAGCATACATATAAAGTGGGTTAAACAGTTTGCAAACATAATTCAAGTGACCAGTGTTCAATGACTCTTTGTACATAGGGAAGCAGTCTCTAAGGTGCAGGGTAGAGTACCGGGTGGTAGCCCGCTAGTAACAGTGTGTTAGGTCCATGACAGGGCCCTGGGCCGGAGGCTGGCTAGTGGTGACTGACAAAGTTGGCTAGGAGCGAGAAACAGGGTGACTGTGTCTGTCGGCGTCATCTTGTGTCATCTATAATAAACATGCGTTGTATTACCTCCACAATGTAGTCGTTCTACAGATAGATCGCACAAATTGTTGTTTGGGAACATGCAGATAATGAACTGTCTGGCTGCTGTTGGAACATGACTCTGGTGTATTGAGACTGTTGTTCTCTTTCAGTCCACTGGAGGGCATTCAAACAATGTCCACCCTATACTTCATTCTCACGCTGGTGACCAAAAAGAAGAATGAGCTTTAAAAGATTAAGAAATCATTGATTAAAATCCATAATCCGTAATCAATTATTTTTGGTAGAACTAACAGGTCAGAAAGGGGTTCAGATTAGAGCAGAGGGTCATTTTGGGGCTGAGTTACTGAGAGAGCATCACCTGATCATGTGTGTCTGTGTGCTGTGTGTGTGTGAGCAGGAACAGGTGAGTGTGGTGTGTGTTAGGATTATAACCCAGACATTGTTTCAGCCTTCTATCTCTGACACTTTAAACTTGATACGTGAGGAGCTACCAGCCTATACCACAGTACGATATGAAAAAATAAGAAATCTGTTAAATACTTTCAATATTTGGCACTGGACAGGGATAGACAATGAACTCACGATGGGCCCAATTCAGACTTCAGATAAGTTGACTTAGTCAATTTTATGTTGACTTAAGTCCATGTTAAGTCTACTTATCTGAAGTCTGAATTGGGCCCATCGTGAGTTCATTGTCTATCCCTTCTTTAATTAACAAACAAATGAATGATGAAGGTTCATTTTGTTCCTCTGTCTATTGTATCTGTAATGAGATATCACTCCGAGGCTAATCTACATGCAGTAACACGAACCTTCCGTTTTGCATGACTGTTTATCCATCCATCACTCACCGCCCTCTCTCCTTTCTTCCCTCCATCTCTCATTCTCTCTCTAGAAAATGAGAGAGATCTTGTCATAGGCTTACAGGTAGATCTCTGGGATCAAGGACTTGTTTTATGGTTGGAAGAATAAACAACCTTGGGTATCATTTCAGAGACATTTCCAGTGTTTAATACATGTAATTCAGAGCCTCACACCACTAAACCCGGATCATAACCATCAGAGAGGCCCAAATCAGGCCCAAATCACCTCGCCTCTGGATACTCCTGAACTTGGTCCTACTACTTGGTCCCCCCCCCACCCTCTTGAACGACCTGTCTAACACTCATAATCTTTTTCTCTGGGCCCCTGACACCTGGATGTTTTTACCATAATTGATCTATTTTCTCCCCCAGTCTGAGTTTGTGCTCCCCCCATCAATAATGAATGACTGCATGAGGGATAAAGATGGGTTTAAAGTGATTAATGGAAACCTCATTAGGAACTGGAGAAATGTTTGGCAACATACGCTTAGCCTTCGGCTTGCATACTATCAACTTCTCTTACAGCCGGAAAGGGGTTAATAGTGGCTAAGAAAGGAGGGGTGAATGGAGGGGTCAGAGGTCAAGAAAGCAGTGGGGCAAATAAAATAGAATAATTTATAATCTGTTAGGAAATGTTCCATGCGTGATTAAGCATACGGACATGGCAGACACGACTAACATAAAGACATAACATGACAAATAACAAGGCACAGAGTTCAGCCCAATGTACAGTTGAAGTCGGAAGTGTACATACACCTTAGCCAAGTACATTTAAACTCAGTTTTTCACAATTCCTGACATTTAATCCTAGTAAAAAGTCCCTGTCTTAGGTCAGTTAGGTTCACCACTTATTTTAAGAATGTGAAATGTCAGAATAATAGTAGAGAGAATGATTTATTTCAGCTTTTACTTCTTTCATCACAATCCCAGTGGGTCAGAAGTTTACATACACTCAATTAGTATTTGGTAGCATTGTCTTTAAATTGTTTAACTTGGGTCAAACGTTTCGGGTAGGCTTCCACAAGCTCCCCATAATAAGTTGGGTGAATTTTGTCCCATTCCTCCTGACAGAGCTGGTGTAACTGAGTCAGGTTTGGAGGCCTCCTTGCTCTCACAGTTCTGCCCACAAATGTTCTATAGGATTGTGGTAGGGCGTTGTGATGGCCACTCCAATACCTTGACTTTGTTGTCCTTAAGCCATTTTGCCACAACTTTGGAAGTATGCTTTGGGTCATTGTCCATTTGGAAGACCCATTTGCAACCGAGCTTTAACTTCCTGACTAAAGTCTTGAGATGTTGCTTCAATATATCCACATACTTTTCTTCTTTTTTTTTTGTATTTTATAGTCCTTGTTTAGTGAACTGAAACAGATTGATAGAGTGAGAGAGAGTGCTGCTCACCATTTATCCATTAACTATTTTATTTGTGCACCTTCACAATCGATCGTATGAGGACTAAGAGTGGATGCTGGTGGGAGGAGCTAAAGGAGGACGGGCTCATTGTAATGGTTGGAATGGAATACATGGAATGGTATCAAACACTTGAAACATACTTCATATGAACATATGGAAACCACGTTTGACTCCGATCCATTTCTTAAATTTCAGCCTTTACAATGAGCCCGTCCTCCTATAGCTCCTCCCACCAGCCTCCACTGGACTAAGTACAGTTCTGGAATTGGAATGAGAAGAAGAGTTGGAGAGGAAGAGCAGAGGTAGTGTTATTTATAGATGCTTTTAGTGGAATTACATATCTGTGGAACCGTCAAACATGTCCGTATAAGGACCAGCTTATAGTTACACTGTAGAGTCTAAACATGAAACGGAGGCAAGCTGTGTGCGTGTGTGTTTTGAAACACTATACCGTCAGTAGGCAAGCTGTGTGTGTGTGTGTTTTGAAACACTATACCGTCAGTAGGCATGCTGTGTGTGTGTGTGTGCGTTTTGAAACACTATACCCTCAGTAGCCAGGATGTGTGTGTGTGTGTTTAGTCATGCCTACATGATGTATTTATTCATGCATGCATGTTCATTTTTGATGGTGATGTCACATCATGTTTTTAACTCCTATGCAGCAAATCATTCTTTGAATTGGTACGCAGCCCCCCTTCCCTCCTCCTCCTCCTCCTCCTCCTCCTCCTCCCTTAGCAAATGAAAGGCTGACCTGAACACCTCACTGAGAATCCAATTTGCGTTCCAACAAAGGCCTGGAATATGACAGGGCAGAGGATTGGGGACAGATTGAGCGACAGAAAAAAGGGGGAGAGAGAATAAACGCAGAGGATTATTGTCAGGGCGAGACACAGAGGGTCACAAAAGAGAGGGATGGAGGCAAGAAAAGGGACTGAGAGAGGATGGAGGAAGTGAGTAGGTTAAACACATGTCAACCTGGGTAGACAACATATCACTACACAAAACAGGACACAGACAGGCAACATGAGAGAGAGACTGGAAAAAGGGGAAAGAGAGAGAGAGTGTGTGTGAGAGAGAGAGAGAGGTGAAAATAGGGACAGGTTTGGGTGGAGTGATGGAGAGATTGGTAGGTAGAGAGAGAGAGAGAGAGAGAGAGATAGTGTGACACCTGAGGGACTCAGAGACAGCGAGAAGGGCAGAGGTGCAGGAACTCAATCCATGAGCTACAGGACACCTGATGATAAACCCCACTCACCTGGACACAGGACAAAAGATGGAGAGAGCCACGCGCTAACATCCACTGAACGGAGGATAGATGGAGACCGGGGGGAAAGGGGAAGAGAGTAGGGGAGGGAAATCAAGGAAGTAAAAAGGTGGGCAATTTTATTTCGATTTTTTTTAATCTGATTTTAAACTTTGGAGAGAGGTCTATAGCATTGGATGGATAAGAAAGCAAGTCAACGCAGGAATTAGAACTTGTAAATAGAGATAGATAGATAGATAGATAGATAGATAGATAGATAGATAAGGAGGGGGAGGGGGAGCAAGAGAGTGAGGGTGTAAGCAAACGACACCGAGATGTTCATGATCATTCAGAAGGATTCTTCTGTCGGAGGTGGCGTCACAGAAGGGATGAGCACGCCGCAGGAGAAAACCGCAAAACAGGTGTGTGTTTGTGTGCGCTTGTTTTCATGTGAATGCTTCATTTACAGGTAATTACACACTGTTTTTAGAATGTGGCTGATTTGTTAATCATGCTGTGTCATTTCTCTCTACCTCTAATAAACAAACGTTGATGTTTTAGCGTCTTTTTGTTTTTCTGATTATATTATGTGGCTATATGTCTGTGTGTGTGTGTGTGAGGGGCTCACTGCTGTGTATTAGGGGGAGGTGAGGGTAGGAAGATGGGAGGACTGATATATAATGGGGCGGGGGTAGGGACTTTGTTTCAGGTATATGAAACCCGGGAATCGTAACGGTTCGTCAGAGGTTATGGGATAAAATCATTTTTAGGGAGAATTTGACCTGTGAATTTAACCTCAAACACAAACATATTCATTATTCAGTTACTCTTCATTATTCAATGTGAAATAACATCTTATCAGTTTAATCGTTTTTATGAAACTTTAGTATGGATATTGACTCCTGACTGAGTATCAATGTTGCTCTGATGCATCTTTCACCTGTACTTTCCCCATGCAGGTTAAAGCAGCGATCAGTAAGAAGGTCCAGAAGCAGCAGAATAAGCAGAGGAGGCGGTCCAGTGAGCAGAGTGGAGTCTCTGAGGTCTTATTGGCTGGAGTCAAGCCCCCCCATGGTATGAGGTACAGCCAGAAGCCCACCCCCTTCCCCGTGACAGCGAGAGACAAAGAGAGGGGTACAGGGGACAAAGAGGAGGATCTGGATTTGGAGGACAAGGTGGCAGATATGATGAAGACGGGTGGTCGGAAGCAGGAAGAGAAGGAGCCAATAGACCTGCTGCCTATAATGGACCCAGCTTTCGGACCGGTAAGAACCAGGATGACCTGGGATAGACCTGCTTTAGCCGTGAGCGTGAGTATCTGTGTGTGAGTGAGTGAGTGAGTGAGTGAGTGAGTGAGTGAGTGAGTGAGTGTGTGAGTGAGTGAGTGAGTGAGTGAGTGAGTGAGTGAGTGAGTGAGTGTGTGTGTGTCCATCCATGCCCATCCATCAAGGCATGATTGAAATCTACACAGATCCCAATTGAAATTCTAAGCCCCCCTGCTCCAAATATAAACGCTGACTCTGTCCCAATACTCTACTGTAGCTGCTTATGCTATATCCTATGTCCCATGGTATTTTCTGACCTAAGCCACACTAACTGGAAAGTTTATAGTGTGTATTTTGTTTAGCGCTCATGCTAATAGTCAGACTGGACCTTGATCAAATGTTAGCCTTAATGCTAACAGAGTTGTGTTGTTTATCTATGTGTTCAGGGTTCATGTGGTAGCAGCATGAGGATTTAAGCTCCTTCGTTGCCATCCGCTACATTCTGAAAGTGTAATCCGCAACAGATATCATGTTACGCCCCAGGACTTATGAACACCAAACAGTTCTCTTCCCCACCCATTGTATCAGCGGCTAGCACCATCCACCCACACGATAAAAGCATGACACGACACACTATACAACACAACATCACAACATCTGCCCATGACTTCAGAGTCTTGGGGGAAGGAGAACCGTAGGTTCCTCCCTGCCCTTCCCTGCCCTGCCGTGCCTGCCCTGCCTGCCGTGCCTGCCCATCCCTGCCCTGCCGTGCCAGCCCTGCCCTTCCTGCCCTGCTTGACACATCCTGGCCTGCTCTCTACTCGGCACTGGTTCTGACTCACTGAGTTACTGCAAACTTACTGTAGTCTGAAACATCAATGACAATGACTCACACCTAATAGTAAAGACTCATACACCATGATAGGTCAACTCATTGATTTTGTTGGAGAAAAGAGATTGAGTTTGTTGGAAAGATAAAGAGAGCTAGGAAAGATAAAGAGAGCTAGGAAAGATAAAGAGAGTTAGGAAAGATAAAGAGAGTTAGGAAAGATAAAGAGAGTTAGGAAAGATAAAGAGAGTTAGGAAAGATAAAGAGACCTAGGAAAGATAAAGAGAGTTAGGAAAGATAAAGAGAGCTAGGAAAGATAAAGAGAGTTAGGAAAGATAAAGAGAGCTAGGAAAGATAAAGAGAGTTAGGAAAGATAAAGAGAGCTAGGAAAGATAAAGAGAGTTAGGAAAGATAAAGAGAGCTAGGAAAGATAAAGAGAGTTAGGAAAGATAAAGAGAGCTAGGAAAGATAAAGAGAGCTAGGAAAGATAAAGAGAGTTAGGAAAGATAAAGAGAGTTAGGAAAGATAAAGAGAGCTAGGAAAGATAAAGAGAGCTAGGAAAGATAAAGAGAGTTAGGAAAGATAAAGAGAGCTAGGAAAGATAAAGAGAGTTAGGAAAGATAAAGAGAGTTAGGAAAGATAAAGAGAGCTAGGAAAGATAAAGAGAGTTAGGAAAGATAAAGAGAGCTAGGAAAGATAAAGAGACCTAGGAAAGATAAAGAGAGTTAGGAAAGATAAAGAGAGCTAGGAAAGATAAAGAGACCTAGGAAAGATAAAGAGAGTTAGGAAAGATAAAGAGAGCTAGGAAGATAAAGAGACCTAGGAAAGATAAAGAGAGTTAGGAAAGATAAAGAGACCTAGGAAAGATAAAGAGAGTTAGGAAAGATAAAGAGAGTTAGGAAAGATAAAGAGACCTAGGAAAGATAAAGAGAGTTAGGAAAGATAAAGAGAGTTAGGAAAGATAAAGAGAGCTAGGAAAGATAAAGAGAGCTAGGAAAGATAAAGAGAGTTAGGAAAGATAAAGAGAGTTAGGAAAGATAAAGAGACCTAGGAAAGATAAAGAGAGTTAGGAAAGATAAAGAGAGCTAGGAAAGATAAAGAGAGTTAGGAAAGATAAAGAGAGCTAGGAAAGATAAAGAGAGTTAGGAAAGATAAAGAGACCTAGGAAAGATAAAGAGAGTTAGGAAAGATAAAGAGAGCTAGGAAAGATAAAGAGACCTAGGAAAGATAAAGAGAGTTAGGAAAGATAAAGAGAGTTAGGAAAGATAAAGAGAGTTAGGAAAGATAAAGAGAGTTAGGAAAGATAAAGAGAGCTAGGAAAGATAAAGAGAGTTAGGAAAGATAAAGAGAGTTAGGAAAGATAAAGAGAGCTAGGAAAGATAAAGAGAGCTAGGAAAGATAAAGAGAGCTAGGAAAGATAAAGAGAGTTAGGAAAGATAAAGAGAGCTAGGAAAGATAAAGAGAGTTAGGAAAGATAAAGAGAGCTAGGAAAGATAAAGAGAGCTAGGAAAGATAAAGAGAGTTAGGAAAGATAAAGAGAGCTAGGAAAGATAAAGAGAGCTAGGAAAGATAAAGAGAGTTAGGAAAGATAAAGAGAGCTAGGAAAGATAAAGAGAGCTAGGAAAGATAAAGAGAGTTAGGAAAGATAAAGAGACCTAGGAAAGATAAAGAGAGTTAGGAAAGATAAAGAGACCTAGGAAAGATAAAGAGAGTTAGGAAAGATAAAGAGAGCTAGGAAAGATAAAGAGAGTTAGGAAAGATAAAGAGACCTAGGAAAGATAAAGAGAGTTAGGAAAGATAAAGAGAGCTAGGAAAGATAAAGAGACCTAGGAAAGATAAAGAGAGTTAGGAAAGATAAAGAGAGCTAGGAAAGATAAAGAGAGTTAGGAAAGATAAAGAGAGTTAGGAAAGATAAAGAGACCTAGGAAAGATAAAGAGAGTTAGGAAAGATAAAGAGAGTTAGGAAAGATAAAGAGAGCTAGGAAAGATAAAGAGAGCTAGGAAAGATAAAGAGAGCTAGGAAAGATAAAGAGAGTTAGGAAAGATAAAGAGAGCTAGGAAAGATAAAGAGAGTTAGGAAAGATAAAGAGAGCTAGGAAAGATAAAGAGAGCTAGGAAAGATAAAGAGAGTTAGGAAAGATAAAGAGAGCTAGGAAAGATAAAGAGAGCTAGGAAAGATAAAGAGAGTTAGGAAAGATAAAGAGAGCTAGGAAAGATAAAGAGAGCTAGGAAAGATAAAGAGAGTTAGGAAAGATAAAGAGAGCTAGGAAAGATAAAGAGAGCTAGGAAAGATAAAGAGAGCTAGGAAATCAATGGAAATGGAAAATGGTAAAGAGGTCAATGGTAGTAGCAGTGAAGCAATTTGGTGAGAGTTTGAGAGAGGGAGAGAAGCCGAAGGGTGGAGGAAGGAGAGGAGAGGAGAGGAGAGGAGAGGAGAGGAGAAGCTCATGTGGTGCTCAAACGGACAGATTCTATAAATGTCCAGTATGCCGGGGATATGCGTGTGAGAGCCGTGTAGTAAGGGTGTAGAGTGACCCCCCTGCCCCTCATATAATCCATTTGTCATCCATTTACCGACAGCACACTAAGAATTGAGAACATGTGAGAACAGATTGGTGCTTGCTTAAACATCCACACCTACATAAACAAAACAAGCTCACATACAAGCACAGAGAGGGAGGATGGAAAGTCAATATTTTCCCCTCAAATACATACACAGTAATATAGTAATATCCATTCTCATCCTCTCAACTTTTCCCTATTTTTTACCTTTCTACCAGTGGAGGCTGGTGGGAGGAGCTATAGGAGGACGGGCTCATTGTAATGGCTGGAATGGAATTAATGGAACGAAGTCAAACATGTGGTTTCCATTTATTTGACGTATTTGATACCGTTCCATTTATCTCATTACAGTTCCATTTATCCCACCAGCCTCCACTGCTTTCTACTGTACCTTTTATTTTGTATCTTTCTCCGTCTTTCACTCCCTCTCCATCCTCCCTCTGTCTTTCACTCCCTCTCCATCCTCCCTCTGTCTTTCACACCCTCTCCATCCTCCCTCTGTCTTTCACACCCTCTCCATCCTCCCTCTGTCTTTCACACCCTCTCCATCCTCCCTCTCTGTCTTTCAGTCCCTCTCCATCCTCCCTCTCTGTCTTTCAGTCCCTGTCCTTCCTCCCTTTTCCACTCTTTCTCTTTCTCCGTTTCTGATAGACAGGTTGAGTTACTGGATACTAGTGTCAGTATCTAAGACCTGATCAGAACACAATAGCTCAACATAATTACCGGCTCCTACACGCATATCGCCATAGTGACCAGAGTCTTACTTCCAGTCAAGGATTAGAGTAATGTTGCATGACGCATGTCTACCTGAGTCTGTCAAAATACGTGTGTGTGTGTGTGTGTGTGTGTGTGTGTGTGTGTGTGCGCAAGTAGAAAACCATGTAGACTCACCCTACTTGTAGAGAAATGCCAATGACATCCTCCTCTCTTTCATGTTGCCTAAACGGTCTATGACTGTCATACAGTACACGCTTTTATTTTTTGTTGTCCTAGGCTACCTGGCTAAAATTCTTGCTCGCCAGCCTAACTTCCTTTCATAGGCAACAATGCGCCAGGCCAGCTAGTTAACATTAGCCTTCTACATCTATCTACATTTTGAACTTCTATCCTATCAGGCCAGGGGCACAATGTATGCATTTATGGTTGGAACAGAATCACTGTTATAATCATTTTTTGGTACACCAGGACCATTCACAGTTGAGCTCGTTTAGCTCAAAGCTGATTGGTTATAATTTGTGTGTGTGTGTGTGTGTGTGTGTGTGTGTGTGTGTGTGTGTGTGTGTGTGTGTGTGTGTGTGTGTGTGTGTGTGTGTGTGTGTGTGTGTGTGTGTGTGTGTGTGTGTGTGTGTGAGATACCTGATAGAGATCAGATCATGTTGAGAACACACAGAACCAGAAACCCAACAGTCACATGATTAATTGACACTAGCAATACTTAAATAACAATTAGATAGATAATCAGTCTTGGGCATTGGTTGCATCAGTGACTAGTCCCCAAATCCAATTGATTAGATTTTTTGCTGCTTTGTAAACAACAGGTGTAGACTAACAGTGAAATGGCTACTTACAGGTCCTTTCCCAACAATGCAGAGTTAAAGATAAAACATATAATGAAAATAGAAATAGTGACACGAGGAATAATACACAGTGAATAGTGAATGACAGTAATGCTGAGGTTTAGTCCTGGGCCTAGACCTGATTAACCCTCAGTACTAGACCCAACCTCTTAGGCAATAACTCTATCATGTCTAGGAGATAGATGCAACCACTGGTCTCTGTCCAATGAGTGAGCCTCATCACTTGAACTGGGACCAAATGTTGTTTACTAACTAGGCCGGCTAAGCGTTTTAATGAAGCACCATATTGGCATAATCTTTGATGTGGTTTGTGTGTGTGTGTCTGTGTGGTATATAAATAGCATTCTTAGCAGGATATATTCCATGAACACTTAAAGATGAGGGGATCACCAGCTTTAATTTGGCTTTAAATTCTGCCAAATACTTATGGGATAAGTACTGTACAATATTTTGGACAGAAGCTGCCCTCTAGTGGTAATAAATTGACACTGCAGCATAGAACTGACCTCAATATGCCCCTGACTAGGCACCCTATCACTGCTCACGTAGAAATACATTTGATTGATTGATTCATGTAATTGATTGATTGATTGGTAAATGTAATTGTAATTAGAGTTAGTGTGTCAGCGCAAAAAGCAACAAAAACAAACCAATACTTCGATACTAGGCCTATACTTGTTAGAGTTGGATACTAGTACTCGCTGAGGATTTATCCAAAACGTTGATTTGGTCTAAGCCCAAATCTGTCCCCAAAAGTATAGAGGAACAGTGGCCAGTGGATCTTGTAACGGACATCTGTCCCCCAGTCAATCTTGGCACTCGTACTTCTTATCTACTACTATCACCATTCTTCCGGGTTTGTGTGGCCATGGAAGAGAGAGAGAGGGGGGGAGAGGATCTTAGGGAGTAGAAAGGAACGTTACCCATCTACAGTACTGTATAACCAAATATTGAATACATATTGGGCAGAATTTGAAGCCAAGTTACATTGGATAATCCTCGTCTTCGAGTGTTCAGGGAATGTCACATAATGTATATCCCACTGTTGTAAAACACATGCACATACACACATTACCAAATAGCCTGGAAGTTGCCAAAGTACTTAGTTCACAGCTGTGCGTCATACCAAGTCCCAGCTGGAGGACCAGGCCTATCCTAGAGTTCACCCCTCTGTTGACCTCTGCCCTGACCTCTGAGGGTATGGAACTCTCTGGATAGTGGTTGGGTCCCGCTAAGCACCAATGGGCATAGATCTGGCTTACCTTTTGCCAGTCCTAAGCTTAACCATATGGGGGTGAAACACAAATCTGACACCAGCGTCTATGGACCCTTGCCTATGCGTCTATGGACCCCAACCCAAGGTTAATCAGAAGGACAATGGCATAGAACGGTATGCATTTGTTTTAAGATGTACAAAGTCAAGCTACAGTATGTTAACATCTGCCCTGGTTGACAACACAGAAATCCTGTAGGTCTCTCTCTCTCACTCTCTCTCTCTCTCTCTCTCTCTCTCTCTCTCTCTCTCTCTCTCTCTCTCTCTCTCTCTCTCTCTCTCTCTCTCAGCCTTATACAGCATGTCATTCCCATCACTTGTCATAGTATGTATGTAGTCAAGTGAGTCAGTGTTGTGGCACAGAAACCCAGTTGAGGTCTTGTCCTGGAGTGTCTGATATTATGGCTGGTGGCCATGTATTAGAACATTAGAACCTCTGTAATGTTGTTATCACACACCAATCAGAGAGAATACTACATTTGACATCCAACGATAGCCTGAAGCCTTTATCAATGCTAAAACAGACCAATCAGAACAGTCTACTGTGATGCGTGTATTTAGTTCGGATACGATTAACACACACACACACATGCAGTTGAAGGTGTGTGTGTAATTCTAACACACGCACGCACACACCCAATGGTCGCCCAAGACCGCAGCATCCAGGCTGTTTGAGCATCTGTTGGCTCTTTCCTTCCTTTGCTCATTTGATCCATAAAAGGATCTTTTGTCCTTTTATGGCTTTCTCATTGCTTTTTATCCCTTGACCAGTTTCATTTTCTCTCTCCTTGTCACTCGGAAATGTCCGTCCTCGTCTCTCCGTCACTCCTCCACTTTACTTTCTCGCCATCTCTTTTCATCTTGCATCACCCCTCTCTCCACCCTGGACTCCATTTCTTCTTTCCCTCAATCTCCTTACTCTATCCATTTCTCTTCTTACCCCTCATCTCTCCCTTTAATCTGAAATGCGGGGAAAGGGATTAAATCCCTTGCGTTTGCCTCCTCTAATTCTCTCTCTCTCCCTCTCTCTCTCCGTCTGCCTCTCATCACCCTACGTATATGTAGTCATTTCAATGGTATAACAAGCCTTGCTCCAGGGAGAGAGCGAGAGGGGGAGAGACAGAGGGGGAAAGAGTGATGGGGGAGAGAGAGAGAGAGAGAGAGAGAGAGAGAGAGAGAGAGAGAGAGAGAGAGAGAGAGAGAGAGAGAGAGAGAGAGAGAGAGAGAGAGAGAGAGAGAGAGAGAGAGAGAGAGAGAGAGAAGGGATTAAATGAAGGGGTAAAATTGAGGGTAGGAGAGAGAGAGAGACAGAGTAATGCACACATGGACAAAATGTCATGCAGCTCTTTTCTGTACAGACATAGAAGTGGGCTAGGTTTATGTTTGTTTATAGGCAACCCTAGTAAAAAAAAAAAAACATCAGGAGTTTCATCTCTGATATGAACATCACTCTTCAGACCACGATGTGACTGGGTGATAGGATGTTCTGGACCCCACCTCAGAACTCTAACATTGGGTGGGACCTTTAAAACTCCACAAACAGGGGTGGAGCGAGAGAGAAAGACAGAAAATAGAGTAAGAAGAAAAATAGAAGCGAGAGGGAGGGAAGAGAGAGGGAGGGTACGGTGTTACTGCACTTCGAGGATAGGGGATGGGGAATTGTACCAAGCCATCCATGAAAAACAAAATGAAAAAGGTAAGAGCAGTTCCATTTGCTTTTGTTTTTTGGGACGAGAGAAGCTTTTGCTCGCTTGCTTGCTATTTCCTTGCCTATGTGTTAATGCATGGAGTATCATGAAGATATTGACTAAATGTAGTTGCTCTGCATTTGTTCTCAATTTAGAACAGGTCCTGTGTGTTTAGAAACAACTTTGCTATTGATCTAAAGGATTGTTACGACATTGATCTGAAACAATATAACGTAATTCTTCTGAACAACTCCAGCAGAGACAATCTATGATGCTTCTTCTTCACCAGTCTGCATAACGTTTCTGCATCGGGGGTATTGTACAATGGAGACCTTTCTTTGATTATCTCCACGAATGAGGAGTTCTTTATACTTGTGTTTCCTGAAAGGGCAGGACCCCGGAACCAGATCAATGGTATCTGGTTTTATCAACTTAATACTCAAGTTACGTGTAGAGTAATTATTGACTAGATGTACTCTGTAAGTGTGTTATGTAACATTGTGCTAAGTCCCTGAGGTGAGCTGAGCGTCTGTGGCCTGAACACTTAGCAGATTGAACACCCCAATCCAACACCGAGTCAAGACTGAGGCTCGAAAAACAGAGCGAGAGAAAGAGAGGAAGAGAGACAGGGACCGGGAGAGAGAGAGAGAGAGGGGGGGGGAGCATGTAAACAGACAGAGAGTTCTACTTATTAGGCTGATAGGGTTTACCATGTAGACAGGCAGAATTAAACTTCCTAAAAGAGAAGAGATTGCCAATCCTTTCCTGTACTGTGTGCTGTTGCAACATCTGATCTCCCTGAGGACTAGTGCTGTGGACAGCTGGCTGTCAGACCCTAGCAGACAGAGAGTGAAACAGAGTGTGAAACCAACGACTGTTGGGTTCACTAGTTCTGCATGATTCTGGTTCTAAGGGGGCCGTCGAGCCCCGGGGGGGCAAGCGGGGAACAGGGGGCCAGGAGGGGCCACGGTCGAAGGGCGAGGAGGAATCGGGCGAGGACAAGGAGTTTAAGGCGCCCCTGTCTGCACTGGTCCAGAACTGCACCGTGTTACACAGCATCGTGGGCCCTGCCTGCATCTTCCTCAAACAGGGCTTTGCAAGCAGCCAGATCGTACGTACACGCACTAGTGAACACACACACACTCATCACACGCACACATACACACTTACAATTACATACTAAATCATTCACGCACACAACGCCCCTAACACACACATACATCATCATTGTTATGTCACTTCATTTTCACCACATAATATTTTCTCCACAATTAAGGTGTCATTTCACTTTCATAGCCATCATGGGACAACCAATCAAACTTGCTATATAAATAATATACTGTAAAATAGTCTGAGAGGAGCCGAACCAAACCTTGATGTGGCGGTGCACTGTGTACACTGAGTGTACAAAACATTAGGAACACCTTCCTGATATTGAATTGTACCCCCTTTTGCCCTCAGAACAGATTAAATGAATTGGGGCATGGACTCTACAAGGTGTCGAAAGCGTTCCACAGGGATGCTGGCCCATGTTGAGTCCAATGCTTCCCACAGTTGTGTCAAGTTGGCTGGATGTCCTTTGGGTGGTGGACCATTCTTGATACACACAGGAAACTGTTGAGCGTGAAAAACCCAGCAGCATTGCAGTTGTTGACACACTCAACCGGTGAGCCTGGCACATACTACCATACCCAGTTCAAAGGCACTTAAATCTTTCGTCTTGCTCATTCACCCTCTGAATGGCACACATAACGCAATCCATGTCTCAATTGTCTCATGGCTTAAAAAATCCTTCTTTAACCCGTCTCCTCCCCTTCATCTACACTGATTGAAGTGGATTTAACAGGTGACATCAACAAGGGATCATAGCTTTCACCTGGATTCACCTGGTCAGTCTATGTCACGGAAAGAGCAGGTGTTCATAATGTTTTGTACACTCAGAGTAGATCACATGCAGGCAGATTCCAAGAAGAACATCTGTAGTAAAGACTAAAAAGAAAACAAGATCTACAGGGATCTTCCTATATTTCTCTGCCATCAAAGCACTCAACCTTACAACCTACCACACCGGAACAGGCACGCCCTACAGTGTGTGTGTGTGGTTGCGCAGACAATGCACACTATGTGTACGAGGGTCTCACTCATACTAAACCTCCCAAATCTCCTAATCTCCAGCTGTTGCCAGGGGCAACCCTCCCTATGGTGATTTACGTTGACGTAAAAGTATTTGACCAGTTCCATAATACAAAAATGTCTCATCCAATGTAATCTGTATTTACTTCGATTCAGATATAGTCCACCCTTTAGACATAATGTACTAAATAGATGTAGTATTTAGTCTAACTTTGCAAAGCATCCTGGTTTACTCTT